>OZ024836.1:16467426-16532697 GCA_964016985.1 Anodontia alba | reverse complement strand
AGTTTCAATGCTCAGCTCAAATAATGTTAGAGATATCTTACTGACAAGATTTCATTATGTCGCATAGTCTCATAACGCACATGATTCGAAAAAGGGGCACAAGTCCGACGCATATATAAAAAGGTACGGGTCCGCATGCTTTCCATCCATATTCCATACTGAAAAATTTCAAGATTCCGATCTCTGACTATTTTCAGCCGTATGACGAACGACCCAAAAGAAATATTCCCTCCAAGCAACTTCTAAATTGGGGGGGGGGGGGGGGGGGGGGGGGGGGGGGGGGGGGGTTTAAGCCTAAGGGACACAACTGATTATACTCGGATGCTGTATGCTGTACTGAATTGTATACCTTTCAACAGGAAACAAGTATTGATTTCCAAGAACTGATAGTTATCAGTTATATGACTGCATGCTGGGTAAATATTTCAGCAGATGACAGTTTGAAATACTTTGCTTCCATTCTTTAGAAAATAGGTTTTGACACTGCATGCAAATGACAGGAGACAATTTGCATGAGATGTCAGATCCTATTTTCTAGGAAAAAAATATAGCAGATAGTGAGCAAAGTTCAGATACCCCCGGCCATAGTTATCAGAGATATGTTGAACCAATACTGTAGTAGCAAAGTTCCCTAAGTGTTGCGTGGGATACATTACGAAAACACGCCTACGCAAATATATTGAGAATTTTACCACAAGAAATGAAAACTTTCAGATGATAAATTCTGATGTTTTTCAAATTTCTGCTCAAAACATAGATTGTGGGTACTCGTTAGAACCGCCTCGGCGAGGCGGTTCTAGCGAATACCCACAATCTATGTTTTGCAGTTCTAACGAATACCCGCAATCTATGTTTTGAGCAGAAATAAGAAAAATAATGTATACCCTTGTAAACCCCGGTTTTACTATATAAAAGTGGGGTTTAAGGGGGTCAAAATTATATAGGCATGTTTTCGTGATGGCATGGCAAAAGAAATAATTCTTAGTCAGATCTTGGTTTTTCTCTTACACACCATGCTTCACTATAGTCAGGGTGTATGCAAAATTTGAAGACTCTGGGTCTAACAGCAGGTGAGAAATCTGTGATGGATTTTTATGGGAAAGTGAGAAAAATGGACAAATAAAGGGAATGATAAGCAGGAGGATGCTGATTCTCTTACACAATACAACAAGTCAAACCCAGTATTTGTACAAACTTTAAAACAATCCTAGGTATTACAGTTCCTGAGGAAATTTTGATATGAATTAGTCTATGTCTTACAGTTAAGTGACAGACGGAAAAAGGAAACAAAATGGATAAAGAAGGCAAAATAAATCACAGTTTCTTGCTTTTCTTTTACACAACAGACTTAATTAACCCTTAAAGCGCCAAGAAAATCTGCATCTGAAAATGTCGTCTGTTTATGTCGTCTGCTGAAAATTCTTGCAGACTTTTCAAACCTATTTTTGCATATGGGCAAACAGTGTGGACCCTGATCAGATTGCTCCTTTAGGAGCCGTCTGATCTGGGTCCACACTGTTTGCAAAAATGACTTTTAAAATCACAAGCAGATGACAAAGCAGACAACAATAGTTGTGACTGGCGCTTTAAGGGTTAATGTAGGTGTATACAGAATTTGAAGACTCTAGCTCTCACAGGTCCTTAGAAATTTGTGACGAATTTTTTATTAGAAAGAAAAATGGATAAATAAAGGAAAATGATAAGCATTAGGATGCCGATTCTCTTTTACGAAGTGGCAGACAAAATTTTAACCAATCAGAACAGGGCATCACTAACCATCTAAGACTTTACTTCATAGCCCTCTTTTTATATGCCACTTGCTTTTACACAATACAACTAGCCGTATCCAATGTTTGTACCAAAATTCAAAATCTTACATGTAGTCATTCCTGAGAAATCTTTGACACACATTTCCCCATGCATTACGTTGAAGTGAGAGATTGAAAAAAAAAGGAAAACAAGAGGGCCACGGGTCGCTCACCTGAGTGACATAGCCACTGCAGATATGCAGATCTTATGCAACAATTTTCCAGTCCTGTCATCGCAGCTAATGAAAAGATCAGCCTTTAAGCAGTTCTTAATTTTGAAGAAGACTATTATATATGGCTTGACAGTCAATGGAGCATGATCATTTGAACAAACTCTCAATCACATTTCAACAGTAGGATCAATGTGAAATTTGGAGGCAATTGGCTAATTGGTTTCTGAAGAATTATGATTTTATACATGTAAACAGCACAGTAGCAGGGAAATATAATAAACATAAACAAGACGGCAGCCATCTTGGATTTCCAAACAGAATGATTTTAGCTACTGTTGATCTACAAGTTACCTCGATACTTTCAATGAACTTTGAGTCGATTCAGGAGAAAAAGTTCAAAACAAGATTTTCAAGATGGCCACCATAGCCGCAATTTGGGATTCCCTATCGCAACGATTTGAGCTACTTTTCATCTACAAGTCACCCCGATGCTTCCTATCAAGTTTTGAGTCAATTGGCCTTTCAGTTCAGAAGAAGAAGGGAAAAAATAGATTTTCAAGATGGCTGCCATGAAAACATTTATTGGAGAGAAAGTAAATATGGACAAATAAAGTAAATGCTAAGAGTCAGGATGCTGATTCTCTCTTGCGTAATACAATAAGTCGTACCCAAAGTTTGTACCAAATTTCAAAATCCTAGGTGCAGTACGAGGGCGTGTCAATAAATAACCAGCCTATCCCATTTCCGATGGACCCACACGGTCCCGATTTTCATGCTTTGTTTCAATATATGTTTTATACATGGGTACAAAATTGCACGCATATCGAGTCATTCTTTAATAAGATATTGAATGTCAAACATGGCTAGTGATGCAAAGGCATGCTTTTCATCTAAAGTTGAGTATCGTGCTGTAATTCGGTACTTGTATTTAAAATGTAAAACAGGTAAGGAAGTACACGGCGAGTTAACTGATGTTTATGGGTCTTCTGCACCATCTTATGCTCAGGTTAAATTCTGGATAGGGAAATTCAAACGCGGTAGAACGTTTTTAGAAGATGAAGCCAGGTCTGGATGCCCATTGGATGCCACCGACGAAGAAATGTGTAAGACAGTTCGGGATCTGGTATACTCTGATAGGCGAATTCAGGTGGAAGAAATAGCGCAGGCATTGGGCATTTCACACGGTAGCGTTTCAACAATCTTACATGATCGTTATGGTATGCGCAAGCTAACAGCCCGTTGGGTCCCCAAATCCTTTAGCGATGAGCAAATGGCAACCAGAGCATCAGTATGCAGCGCCTTGTTGAAGCGTTTTAGGTCAAAAGATGATTTTCTTTTGCGTCTGGTGACTGTAGATGAGACTTGGGTTCATTATTATGAGCCAGAGAATAAAGCTCAAGAGTCGTCAGTGGGTAGGGCCTGGGTCCCCGAGGACAAAGAAGTTCAAGACGCAACCATCTGCTGGCAAGGTGATGGCCACAGTATTTTGGGACGCAAAAGGCGTTATTATGTTGGATTTTTTACCCAAGAGAAGTACAATGACTGTGTACTATGCTAACTTCTTAGACCAGCTGAGAACCGCCACCCGTGAAAAACGCCGAGGTAAACTCTCTAAAGGTGTTTTGCAGCAACAGGACAACGCGAGAGTCCACACTTGCAAAGTTGCAATGGATGCTATAGAGCGAAACGGGTATGAATAAATACCACATCCTGCCTATTCGCCTGACCTAGCTCCTAGCGACTTCTTCCTATTCCCAAACTTGAAAAAGGATATCCGTGGACTTCATTTCCGGTCTGATGAAGAAGTCGTGACGGCAGTTGAGAAGTGGGTCAATGGAAAGGACCCTGACTTTTTCAGTTCTGGGCTGATGGCAATTGAACACCGTTCGGGTCTAAGTGCATCACTAGAGGGCAATTACATCGAAAAAGAAGAGGTGGATCTTAACCGGAAATAAGTTAGGCTGGTTACTTATTGACTCACCCTCGTAGTTCCAGAGAAACCTTTGACGGAAAACAAGTTTACACACATATTGTTAGGGAAAAGACAAAACCTATATAACCCCTTCGTATGCCGGGGGTATAATAAGGGAAAAAAGGATCAGATTATCGTCCGCTGAATTTGCCCATAACATGATAAGTGTTAATCTTTGTAATCTGTACATTTAAATATCAGACTGCGACATTTTGAAATATTTTCTTATTTTTCCCAGAAAGTACCATTTCGGCATTTTACGCAGATCTTCTCTTACGGAGACAATTTGCATGTAGTGTCAAACATACAGTTGACTCTCGTTATCTCGACCTCGCTTATCTCGAATAATCGTTTATGTCGAAGTGAAAATCTGATCACTGCCTAAACATGAAAATCTAAAAACAGGTAAAAAACATTGTGGAAAAGAGTCCTTTGGAGCAATTTCTCCTCTTTTCCACAATATTTTCAATTTTTCTCTTACTTCAAGAGTCCAGTTACACATATAACTGAGTTATTTTTTCCTCAATTCTGCAAACGGTACGGATATCTCGAAGTATTTCAGAGAGTACCTTGGAATTCGAGATAATGAGAGTCGACTGTACTTTGGGGACAATGCTTGAACCTTAAGCGAAACGATCATTTGTTTGTTTTTTTTTTAAATATTTTAGTGGATTATCACTGAAGCCTGTCTATAGCGAATGCAGAGGATTATCAGTATCCTAATTTAGAGCACACTGTTCACAATCCTTCGTTTAAGCATACGCATCGATCTCAATCAGATGGGACCAGGAGCCTAATATCTATTCCGCATACTTCCATTATAGCATTTGGCTAAATTCAGACCCCACAATATTTATTGTCTTCCAAATTTGGTCTAAAATTAAAGGTTAGCATTGGACTGGTAAAATACATCACAAGAAAGTAGGGGCTTTCAACATGTTTTAGCAGTTTTAAGCCCTTGAAAAAGTGTACTGGCATCATTTTAGTGTAAAAAATTAAACAATTTTGGTGTAAAATAAGCACGTGAACAAAAAAAAAAAAAAAAAAATTAACACAACATTGACAAATTCAAATTTGTTCTACAATTTAAAAAAAAAAGTGTAAAACTGACATAAATTTAAGCTGCATTCGACACCAATCACAGGACACAACTAGGATATATCTCTATTCACACGGACAGTCAGGTATATTTTCATTTGAGAAGGTTTCAGTAGGTAGGCGGATGTACTAGGAATCTGACATTTAAATGCCAGGCCATGCAACTTGTACACAATGTTTGGCAACATCTGGTAGAAGATTTAGTCCAAGAGGATGTACAATGTACCATATTTACCCTAAATATTTAGACACGCATACCTGAAGTAACACTAAGAACAGAGGGAGGATCAGGTTAACCATTGTCATGCTGAATAAATTAAGATGCCACACCCACTTAAATTTCAGCCAATCAGATTACTTGATCCAGGTTGCTGATATAAATTCACATACTGATTGACAAACAGTGCAGACCCAGATCAGTTGGCTTCTTCAGAAGCCAACTGATCTGGATCTACACTGTTTACAAAGGCAGGGTATATCCGGGCTCAGCAGGACAAGGGTAAATGTTTTTTTCCCTATTTCACCACGAAAACGTTGGGAGAAATAAAAAAAAATCAATACTTTTGGATTGAAAAAATCACCTTATCAAGAGCTATGTACATTAGACTAACGCCTTTTACTGAGGCCTTCCCAGGGGTTTAGGGAACAGGGGAACAAGGCCATTAATATCATGGGAACAAGGGAACAAACGTCTAAAAATGAAGAGAACAAGGAAACAAAGGCAAGTTTGGGAACAGGGAACATAGAAAATCAAGACTTTCATTTTGGGGAACAAGGGAAAATGTCGATTTTTTAGGGAACAAGGGAACAGGTATACCCCACTGGGAGGGCCTGCTTATTCCTTATTCTAAAATTAACGCAAGTCTATCTGGCCACCAAGTTCACTTTACTACATACACGAGATATATTAAAGAGGCCGGACACACTTGATAGATTTACTACCATATATCAAAAGGCAGACAACTTTTGTGACTTCCTATTAGCTTTCCTGTACACCAACCTCTTTCTGAAAAGGGCTACTCTAAAAGGAAATAATTTGCAAATTCTTTCCTTTTAGAGTAGATCCCTTTTCAGAAGGGGATGGTACGTAGGAAAGCATACAGCGAGAGGTGGGGAGGGAGGAAATTTATTCTTTTTTGCAGAGTAGACTCCTCATCAGAAGGGAGATGAGATAAAACGATTTGGGCAGAGTTGCAGCCCCTGAAAATGTACAAATTCCCTTTAAGGTAGCTGAAAGTGCTGGCTGAAAATGGAAAACCGTGCAAACATAATCTAATCTGCACCGGACAATTAGCCTGTTCAAACATTACGTACTACATGTATAAAGTAGAACGGACGTCGGTTCGTGTACAACGCACATTACAGGTACCACTAGAGTGGCTCCAGTCTCCAGTGACTAAATATTTTTCGCATTATCCTGTTTGATAATCCACTAAAATAAAACCAAACAAATATCATGACTATAAAGGCTGGTCACTCTAGTGACCAGCCTTTATAATCATGATATTATTTTGGTTTTATTTTAGTGGATTATTAAACAGATTATAAGAAAAAAAGTTCGTCACTGGAGACTGGAGCCAGTCTAAGGTACCACCTACAGACTAAAGTCGAACTTCAAACGCTCAAACATCTTTGTTACCATGGAAATTAGTTCTAGATGTTGGTACTTCGAGCCACTGAGGGTTAAGCATAACGCCAGGTCAGGAGGCAATTGAGGATAATTTTGGGATGTCTTTTCGATCTTCTATAAAATAATATTATGTTGTGTGTACCCATTCTAACAATTTCCTAAAATATACGTAAATGTTTGTTTTCTTGAACTAGGCGAAGAATGTACAAGGGACTCAAAAATGTCTTCGCAAACAGATGCCCGTCCTACTAGTGATCAGGAGGTCGCAGGTTCGATCCCCGTCGGGTCCGGCGACATTCTTTCGTGGAGACTGATCATGAAACATTTTCTACGGTCATTCTCTTCCGCTGATTTAAGAAGGGAAGCTGTCAGTTGCAGGCAAAAGGACGTGCACAATACTGGTTAACCGCTTAGAGGAATAAGCCTGCCTTAGAAAATTGAGGTTAGGTAAACTGATCGGCTCGACATGACCCGAATTGGTTGACTGGGCCATAAAACCGCAATTCAATCAATCGAATGTGCCACGGTAAACGACCCATCGGTGTTCGAGTCATTGAAGTTTTGCTGTGGCGCGCCAAACAAAAGTCATTCGGGAAAATTCAGTGGCGTATGGGCTATTGAAATTCAAGTGTGTACGGTAGAGTTCAAGGCGCGAACAAACGATTTATTTCAATAATTTAATCTGAATTGGTCCCAGCTTGTTTGATATAAATCAATCATGGCCTACTTTTTTAATCGATCCGCGGTGGCAAAGAACATGATGATGCAATCGTTACTCAGCACACGCGGTAAGGGCGAACTACGGAAGCCCAGATGAGCCTTGCATGCGTGCGGTCTGTAAGGGTTTTTGTTGTATTTGGATAAGTTCAGTTTGTAAATAACAATACGAAAAAACGAAAACATGCCAATTCAAATATATTGAAACTTTCACAACAACCCCCCCCCCCTCGAAAAAAAGGACATTTTCAGACCAAAAAAAAAAAAAAAATGTGATAGTTTTCTAATCCGGCTCAAAACATAGATTGTGAGTACTCGTTAGAACCGCCTCGCCAAGCGGTTCTAACGAGTACTCACAATATATGTTTTCTTTTTATCAAAATAAGAGAAAATAATGTATACCCCTGTAAACCCCAGTTTTACTATATATAAGTTGGGTTTAAGGGGGTCAAAATTATATAGGCATGTTTACGTGATGTATCATTTTTTTAACGCTAAGCACTCTGAGTAAAGTTTTCAGTACACGACATTGCGAAACAATTTTTCTTATTTACCCACAAGACAGGATTTGACATTTCACGCAAATTGTCACCAATGCGGAGAAATTGAAAGAAATGTCAAATACTTGTTGTGGGAGGAAAATAAAACATATCATCAATTTGTCGTCTGCTGAATTAGCCCTGAGAGTGGTAAAGGTTAAGAAATATTAAAATGCCACACGCAGGCATGCGTTTAAAAAATTAATTGCCGGTAACTTATTTTAGGAGTATTATGCCATAAATATTGCAGTGTGCACCAGACAATAAAATGTACACCGACATGAGAAAACGTACCACATGACATGTGCGCCCAGGGTCTTAGTTTTCTTGAACTAAGCGAATAATTACTTAGGGACTCAAAAATGTCTTCGCAGACGTTTGCGCGTATTTAGGATCGGGTACTTTTCGGTGAACAGTGAGACATGATCACTGTTAGCTTTCATTACGAAAACACGCCTATTCAAATATATAGAAAATTTCGCATCCAAAAAACTGAAAATTTTCGGGTAAACAAACTCTGATATATTTCAAATATCTGCTCATAACATAGATTGTGGGTACTCGTTAGAACCGCCTCGGTGAGGCGGTTCTAACGAGTACCCACAATCTATGTTTTTGAGCAGAAATAAGAAAAATAATGTACAATCCTGTAAACCCCAGTTTTACTATATAAAAGTGGGGTTTAAGGGGGTCAGTATTATATAGGCATGTTTTCGTGATGGAAAGTAACAATGAACTGTATTTACCATTAATATTTGAACAGTTTAATTCCTACCCAAAATAAAACGAACATGATCATTTCATAACCTGTAAATGTGTTTAACTAGAAATTGTTTACAGAGAAAACAGATGTACCTTGATCTCAAGTCATTTAAAGTTACATACCGACCTTGAAAATAAGGTTAAGGTCACGAAAATTAAATCAGCTCGATGGCATGCCCCAATGCTATATGCATGAAAGTTTGACGTCGGCTCGGTGGCTCAGTCGGACGCGCGTCCGACTGTGATCAGGAGGTTGCTGGTTCGACCCCCGTTGGGTCGGCAACACTCCTTCGTAGAGATTGATCATGAAATATTTTCTAGGATCATTCTCTTCCTTCCGCTGATTCAAGAAGGGCAGTTGTCAGTTTCTGGAGAAAGAATGTGCACAATACTGGTTATCCGCTTAGAGGACTAAGCCTGCCCAGTAAAAGTGTGGTTAGGTAAACTGACCGCGCTCCACATGACCCCACTGGGTTGACAGGGCCGTAAAATTTTAACACAAACAAACAAATGCAAGTTTGATGAAAATCTGCCATTTAAGTTTAACCTGAACCCATTTACTGGCTCCGGAGATTAAATGTTGATTTGTTTTTCTAAATAGTGCAAGTGCCGTGTCAATCAGCAATTAAGACCATGCCAGTCATACTATATACCAAGTCTGACCAGGATCCACCAACTGGTTATAGAGATATAGTCTCCTAAGAAGACAATTTGCATGAAATGGCAAGGCCTATTTCTAAATATGAAAACTATCACAGGTTTGTCGTCTGCTAAACTTGGCTAGAGATTGGTGAAGGTTAAAAGTATCACCAAGAATCTGCCATTCCTGACCAATGAATAGGTTACCATGGTAATCTACTGCCGAGCCCGAGAGGCCTACCTCTCTATACAATGACAATATCAAAACTGAAACAAACTCTCAGAAGGAATCCAGAACGCACACCACTGCGGATATGTTGGCCGGTCTGGGCTTCTGAAATCACTCAGAATGACAGAAAACAGTAAACTGGAACTTCTTTATAAGACGGTTCCTTATAAGACGGTTTAGGATATAAGACGGTTCCTTATAATACGCCAATTTCGGGGTCCATCTTTGAATCGTCTTATATCCGAAACCGTCTTTAAGACGATTCAAAGGTGGACCCCGAAATTGTTGTATCCAAACAAAAATGTATAGATTTAAAAAGAAAATGACCATAAATTGTAACTTTTCTATATAATCTACTCATTTTAGCTGGGATATAACCCGGTTATTTAGATAACACGGTATTTGCTTTAGATCCCAGCAATAGTCTTATAAAAAGTTTGTGGTGTACTTCTAAAGCTGAAGTTAATGTTTACTACACTTCTGATTTGATCTCAGTAGAGCGGCAAGCGATGAACTCGTATCCTGTATACGTACGAGGGAAGGATGATGCAATGGTTACTAAGCTCCACTTTATGTCAATGAGAGGCGAACGTGGGAAGGTTTACCACATAGAAGATCCGATAGATCAATATTTAACAATACTCTATAGCGTAAGTCTATTTATTCTACAAAACAGTTTGCTATCAACGACTGAGAAACTATATATAAGCTTTCCAACAAGACTGCATATGCGCCCGGCGAAGACTCAGATCAGCCTGCGCCTGCGCTCAGGCTGACCAGAGTCTGCGCTGTCTGCCTGGAGACGCTTTGGATCTTTGGCTTCCCATAGGGTGCCCTGTGAAGACTGATCAGACCGCGCAGGTCTTGTGCCGGCTCATATGTAGTGGTTCTATTCATTGAATTAATTATTTATTAATAAAATTGTTCAGCTAAATGTAGCCCTTTTAAAGGGCAAATGGTACACATTTGTGGGAGGCAACAATGTCAATATGTGTGCCCCCCGCCCCCCACCCCCCCCCCCACACACACACACACCCCAGCTCCACCCACCTCGCCTTCTGAAACGGCCTATTTCCCAGTGGTGTCGAATTGCAAGAATGCAAACAGGAAATTACAAGTGCTCTCCTTTAAAATCTCTGTAATCTAACATAAACAAAAGGAAGACCTCTACTTTGCTCGGACGTTTATAAGAATATTTAACCCTTGTCATGCTGAATAAATTAAGATGTCACGCCCACTTCTAATTTCCAGCCAATCAGATTACTTGATCCGGGTTTTTGATAGAAATTCACATATTTAATGACAAACAGCGCAGAATCAGATCAGTTGGCCTCTTCAGAAGCGCCAACTGATCTGGATCTACACTGTTTGCTAAGACAGGGCATGTCGGGTTCAGCAAGAGAATGGTTAAGATGGTATTTTAAGTGACAAATTATGAATATGGGTGAACTGAAACAAGGTATTAAGGAATCTGAAAACAACGTATTAAGGCGGTTCTAACGCGTGCCCACAATCTATGTTTTGAGCAGAAATATGGTAGAATAACAGAATGTTTTTTATCTGCAAATTTTCTTTTTTTTTTTTTTGGGTGGTAAAATTTTCAGTATATTTGAATAGGCATGTTTTCGTAATGGGAGGTACGGGAAGAAACGCATGACAGTGCAGAAATAGAAGCAATACTGATATGCCAGCTTCTACGACCTATTGCAAGTAGAACAGGACCTTAACACGAATTCTATCACCGATCCAATCCTACTACGCTGACACCGGTTTAGCCTGGCACCACGCTATGGGTTTCACATTTCTAATCTAACAAAGGTAAAATACTCCTCCTTGACTATTTTTATACACATATTATCTCCCTTACCAGTCAGAAACGTATAACTGATCAGCCAAATCAGGGAGAAGGACATTCCAAAAGATAGGATTTTTGTAAAATATAAATAGTTTTTATGCAGATTCATATATCAGTTAGGCGGGAGCCAGTCTAACACCGGTTGATCTGCACATTCTTTATATCGATTAGCACTGAGGCGGTGGTCAAAATATGTTCTGAGTGGAAAAAAGTCGGAGTGGTAGTGGGGGTCAGGAACTGACCACTGCCCTTCTTGAATCAGAGGAAATGGGACTAACGATTACAAAAATGAAATCAACGCGACGTAAACAAACTAAAAATAGAAAACAAATTTCTGAAATTAATTACATGTTCCGTCTTCTTTTCTCGACATATGATTTTTATATAATGGTGAGTATTCTGTTACTATGGCAACGTCTGTCTTATCCGGTAATATCGAGGAAATCAACGTTGTATTTGCTATAACAAAATGGCAAAAATGCTCAAAACTGTCTGGAAATGTCAAAACCGGTTATGTATACCGTATATACTCTAAGTATACAGACTGTTTGTTTATTCATATGAAAACACGCCTATTCAAATATATTGGAAATTTTACAACCAAAAAAGGAAAATTTTCAGACAAAAAAATCTGATTTTTTTCGTATATTTCTGTTCAAAAACATAGATTGTCGGTACTCGTTAAAACCGCATCGGCAAGGCGGTTCTAACGAGTACCCACAATCTATGTTTTTGAGCAGAAATAAGAAAAATAATGTATACCCCTGTAAACCCCAGTTTTACTATATAAAAGAAGGGTTGAAGGGGGTCAAAATTATATAGGCGTTTTTCGTGATGTCGGGTTTTACGTCACTTACAACATTTTTCAGTCATATCGCTATGGTGTCTGGATGTGACAGGAAGCTCAATGCTCACTTTGAGAGTGCTGCCCCAGCAGGCACGCAAGGCGATGCAACGTATCGACAACGTTGATGTGACGTTATATCAACGCCATGTGCCCACTGGGGCCTCTGAAAGTTTACGCCCAAGAGACATGACATGCCACTCACTCGGGGATAGGTAGGGTGGGTGGGGAGTAGGGGTGGGTAAATACACCAACAGACAGACAGACAGACAGTAAATTTAGGTGAAGTATGGTATAAAGGAGTTGAGGTGTCCGAATGCTTAACGTAAATATAATACAGTCGAGCCTCGTTATCTCAAACTCGCTTATTTCGAATTACCGCTTATCTCGAAGTGAAAATCTGGTCCTTGTTTTAACAAGAAACTATGATAACAGGTAACAAAATAATGTGGAAAAGAGGAGAAATTGATCCTAAGGAGCAATTTCTCCTCTTTTCCACATTATTTTATATATATTTCTAACTTCAGGAGTCAAATTACATATTCATTTGTTAAATGTGGTTGTTCAATTTATTGTTTTCCTTACTCTCTGATATGTCGAGGTACGGATATCTCGAAGTGTTTCAGTGAGTCCCTTGGAATTCGAGATAACGAGAGTCGACTGTATTGTCTACATGAAGAAAAGCAAACGTTTTTTGTATAAGAAAAAATAAATCAAAGAGTAGTATTAACAATTAGCATGCTGGGTTCAAACTTTATTTGTCGTCATTTTGAAATACGTTTCTTATTCTTCCCACAAAATAGGCAATTTGCATGAAATGTCATAACCTATTTCCTTGAAAAATAAGAGAACTATCATCAATTTTCCCCAAGATAGCGGTAAAGCTTGAATGACAGCCAACCTTTCAACTGGAGGGTGTGAGGGACTGAGGGCTTTGATGTATATGATACTATATTATGTTGTAGATGATGGTGTTCCAAGAAAGCTAGTATAACCAAGAAAGTGGACGTCCTGGAGTAAGAGCTTTAAGAACAGTAAAATTCTGATATTTAGACCACTCGAAATTAAGACCCCCCACTATTAAGACCAGCTTTTAATAATCAGTCCCATTTTTTTTTTGTGCGTGTTTTTTTTTTTTTTTTATGTTAACTCCTAAAATAGTACACCGGTTTCTGACAAAATGACATATGCAAACCGTATGGACCAAAATCAGACTTCAGGAGCAGACTGATCAGAGTTTACGTTGTTTGTCATCCCACTAAGTGTTTAAAGAAACGACTGCATAAAAAGTAAAATTTAGGCCAGAAATGTATGAAATAAAAGTGTTCGACATTTTAGGACATTTACCATATTCTATAGTCAAAATTAAGACCACCCCACTAATACGACCACTTTGAGACAGTCCCAAACGTGGTCGTAATAGCGGAATTTTACTGTATTGTGGAAAATTCATTACGAAAACATGCCTATTCAAATATACTAAAAATTTTACCACCAAAAAATGAAAATTTTCAGATAAATCAACTCTGATATTTTGCAGTTTCTGCTCAGAACCGCCGAGTACCCACAATCTATGTTTTTGAGCAGAAATAAGAAAAATAATATTTCCCCTGTAAACCCCAGCTTTACATATATAAAGGTGGGGTTTAAGGGGGTCAAAATCATATAGACGTGTTTTCGTGGGCCTATACATGTACAATAATATTAGGTAATTCTATTACACTTTATATAATATTACTAGCAATGTCATTCCGACCGAAATTCATATCTGACATCAAACGCATGCCATCTAAGGGAAGTAACTTCGGCGAGATAATATTTTAGAAAGCTAAGTGTAGCATATCTTTAAGCGATTCGAATTTACCCTACATTTTCGTATATGTTTGCCTACGGGATAAGATGCTTTTGACTCATACAAAATTTTGTTGTTAGATTAGATTAATTTATTGTTGTTGTTGTTGTGTTGTTGTTTTTTTCTTACTTCTCCTTGTAAACCTTTTTTTCTTATTTCTCCGTGTAAACATATGTTGTGCACCCAGTTAGCATTCTTTATAAATCTATAGCGGGCCGTTATCGGCCCGTCAGCTACCCTGACGGGCCGATAACGATCCGCTATAGATTTATAAAGAATGCTAGCTTATAATCCAGATAAAGTGTTGTTTTTGTTTTCATCCAAAAAGTATTACTTTTTTTTCAGCTTATTTCCCCAAGAAAACATTTGTTGTGGGTACTCATTAGTTTGGAGCTTCAAATGAGTACACACATCATATAGAGGTATTCACTCTTTTGCTTTGAATACCATAAATATTTTCATCGAGTATAACGAAAACATCAGTATTTTCACGAGTGCGAAGCACGAGTGAAATTTTGATTGTTTTCATTATACGAGATGAAAATTTTATGGTAGTAAATATATATATATATTTTTTTATTTTATTATTAACATGCCAATGCGCGCTTCTAAAGTCAAAACTACGTCACCACACAAAACATAAATAATCTGGCGTCGCCATTTAGTGCTTAACATGTGAAGCGCTGGAGAGACAAAAAACAATAAGATGAAAATTTTATGGTAGTAAATATATATATTTTTTTATTTTATTATTAACATGCCAATGTGCGCTTTTAAAGTCAAAACTACGTCACCAAATAAACATAAACATCCTGGCGTCGCCATTTAGTGCTTAACATGTGAAGCGCCGGAGAGACAAAAAACAATAAGATGAAAATTTTATGGTAGTAAATATATATATTTTTTTATTTTATTATTAACATGCCAATGCGCGCTTTTAAAGTCAAAACTACGTCACCAAATAAACATAAACATCCTGGCGTCGCCATTTAGTGCTTAACATGTGAAGCGCTGGAGAGACAAAAACAATAAGTTTCGGCAAACTAAAATAATCCTGTTTCCAAAATGTTCCTTGCATTCCAACTAAGAAAATGCATACGAACACTTGATAGTTTTGCTCAGAAACAGAGAGGAGTTAAAAACCCGAAATGGGATCAACATCTGTTAGAGAAACAATATAGACAACATAAGTAATCCTAAACAAGTAGGGAAAATAACACCGACTTGTTATTTTTCATTTTTGAAAATAACGTATTCTTTAACTTGTGAAAATATCATTTATACTCATTTCGGACATACATTGATTTCTCCGCTTGCAATAAAAATAAATTGTTGTTCTATCCAGAGCCTTATATGTAAGGAACTACATAGGACAGGCGTTTCCCAAATATCAATATTAGGACCTTTTTTTTACTTTTCTTATATGGTCGTAGACAATCTAAGTAGTTGGTATTGCCCCGGAAGCATTTTATGGAAGGTTATGGACTGGTCCAATGTTATTTCCGTGGACTGATCAACGTTACTGTAACCAAGTATTAGCTTTCACAAAAGAGCTTGGTCTACGCTTAGCACACATTGTGTGCTAAGCGTAGACCAAGGCTTTCTGAGAAATCTAATACTTGTATAAATGACGCATTGAAAGAAATCACTCACAGACCAAATACATTGTATTACTGCATTGCCATGTTTTGTGATCGGAAGGTATCTTTGTGGATGGCACTATGTCAATCTCTGTCGGTCAGTCATAGCGTCAGAAATATTCTACGTTTAACGTAACTGCAATTTATTTGACCTTTCAAGAGAGAAAGATGCCTATCGCATTTCCTTACAGCTACCGAATTATAATTATTCAATTATTTGTGAGTTTGCCTTAGGTTTGCCTTTCTATATTATAATATAGAAACTAATATTCAGGGCAGTTCAACGTAGTTTACATCAATGTGACTTGAAATATTTACAAAACCCTAAACAATTATAAGCCAACGTAACTAACCTGTCACTTTGACCTTTTGATTACAATATTTATACATTGTAAGTTAACTGCGTAAACATATAACCTGTAAAAGTGAAAGAATATACATGTAGATCATTACGAAAACACGCCCATATAATTTTGACCCCCTTCAACCCCACTTTTATATAGTAAAACTGGGGTTTACAGGGGTATACATTATTTTTCTTATTTCTGCTCAAAAACATAGATTGTGGGTACTCGTTAGAACCGCCTCGCCGAGGCGGTTCTAACGAGTACCCACAATCTATGTTTTGAGCAGAATAATGAAAAATATCAGATTTTTTTAACTGAAAATTTTCCTTTTCTTTGGTTGTAAAGTTTTCAATATATTTGAATAGGCGTGTTTTCGTAATGCAAATATATAACCTTGTCCGTTGATCTAAGGCTTCCGGTTTCCAACTGTATTACTGAAACCAGAAGCCTCAAGTCATCCAACAATGTTACATTTATACCTGTAGCTGCAAGCTGGAGTTTCTGACTGTCATGCCAAAAATTGTACAGTGGACGTATCCTTATGAAGAATAAATATAAAAGGTCAAATTGAGAGGTCAATTGGTGGCTCTGTAACTTCCTTCCTAAGGCACAGATACTTGGGGTCAGAAGGGCAGTGCAGGCCCCAAAAATATCTTGTATATATTTTTTCTCTAGTTATTTTTGTATTTTAGTACAACAGAAACACTGCTGATAAAATATAATCAGAAGTCACAGAATATGATTATATTTTATCAGCACTGTTTCTGTTGTACTAAAATACAAAAATAACTAGAGAAAAATATATACAAGATACTTTTTTGGGCCTGCACTGCCCTACTGACCCCAAGTATCTGTGTCCTAAGGCAATCAGGTAATGGAATGGACTGCTAAATAGTGTTTGACCTCATCAGTTTATTTTGACGGCTTCCGGACAAGCCTAACTGCTAGGCTGTGTCCTATAGACCATGTATGGACACTCACACCCTGAATATTTTAACAATTACCATGCTAGGAGCAGGCGACAAATTGATAATTTTCTTATTTTTCCTTGAAAATAGGACTTAACACTTAGTGCAAATTTTCTCTTTAGCAGACAATTTGCATGAAGTATCAAATCTTTTTTCTAGGTTAAATAAGAAAAAAATATTTAAAAATGTCGTCTGACGAATTTTTTTATACAGCATGCAAAAAGTTAATTCAAACGTCTGACCCCTGTGACCATGAACTGCACGAACCTACCGTAGTCACACTAAATATTCGTACATATTAATTTGTTACCATACTTGTCATAAAATTTGAACAAATGCGTTTTACTATACCTGCAGACTGGCTCCTGTCGTTTCTGCAATTGTTTTTTTCTTTTGTCACTTTTATCACTTCCTGTAAATTTAATCCCATTTCACTGTTTTACTACTTTTCCACTAAGGGACATAACTTATCAAATCATTATAAGCTGTACTAGATTGCATACCTTTGAAAGGAAAAGAGAAAATGATAGAAAAGATAGAGTCTGGAGACAGACTACTATACCTCTTGAGTGGCAAACATATAAGCCCCAATCAGACGCCGCGTTCTGCGGCTTCTGATCTAGGTCTACGCTGTTTGCTCAGACCTGTCTGATCGAATACTTCGGGCATTCTATTTCACCCTAGATTGGCTTCAGTCTACTGATTTAAGCAATGACTGCATAAAAATACATTAATTGTACTTATAGAATCAGATGAACTTAAATTTTTCTTTTCTGATTTCTCAAATCTGACCAGCCTCTATAATCATGATATTATATTGATTTTATTTTAGTGGATGTATCAAACAGGCTTGAAAGAATAAATATATTTAGTCGCTAGAGACAGGAGCCAGTCTAATTGCACCTCGAAACCACCTTTAAGGCCTTTATGAAGGGATTCTGACATTAAGTAGCCACACGTTTAAACGCTTAGCATTTATGCTTGGTAAACATTTTAACAGATGGCATTTGGAATTATTTACTTGATCCGAAACGTCAGAAAACGTACTTTCGGACATGAGAGCCCAGCGAAGATTCAGATCAGACTGCGCATTCGCGCAGTCTGATCAGAATCTTCACTGGGCACGTTTTGGATAACCAAGGATGCAAAGTTTTTTTTAATGCGGACAACGATGACTGATCAGATTGCGCAGATGCGCAGGCTAATTTGATTCTTCGTTGAATGTACATGTCAGAAGGTACGTTTTGTCACGCTGTGGCTCCCTTGTTTTACAGATAAGCAAAATCGTGCACAAGCTGTCCAGGAATAGTGATAATCATAGAACATTGCGTAGCTATGACACCAAGAGGAAGAACCTACAAATCTAGACAGACAAAACACAAACCACAAACCGAAGAAAAGCAAATCAGCCAGCTCCCTTTTCCCCAACAAATTTCAAGATACAGTCAAAGCTGTGTTAGTGGTCACCTCTATTAAGCAGCCAACCTGTATTAAGCAGCCAGAGGAAAGTTGCCCGGAAATTCACAGACTTATATATTTGAACTGTATTAAGCAGCCACCTGCCTTCAGCAGCCACATTTTAAGCTTCCCATAGGTGGCTGCTTAAGACAGGTTTGACTGTATGTGAAAATGTGATCACAGTGCTGGACAGGATCCGGTAAAAACTATAGCCTGGTACCACGCTATGGGTTTTACATTTCTAATCTAACATAGGTAAAATACTCCTCCTAGACTGTTTTTCTACACATATCATCTCCCTTACCTGGCAGAAACTCAGAAACTGATCAGCCAAATCAGAGAGAAGGACATTCCGAATGACTGGATTTTTGTAAAATGTAAATACTTTTTATGTTGATTTATGTATCAGTTAGACGGGAGCCAGTCTAGGTAAAAACGAACAGGTCAAAATATGAACAAAACCTTTGCACAAGTACTGGTTATCCGCTTAGAAAAAGTGTGTGGGTAAAACTGACTGGCTCGACATGGCCTGATCATTGACATGCTGGATAATTGATTGATTGAGTTGGGGCTTAACGACACGTCAACCCTTGTGGGTCGTTTTGTGTCGTCTCCCAGAGAAAGGGAGAAAATAGAAGAGATAGTAGAGGAGATAAAAGAGAGGGAAAGGGAAGAAAGAAAAAACAGGAATGAAAGTGAAGAAACAGAAGAAATAAATAAAAACATTCCCCCTCTACTCTTACTTGCTACAAGGATAGCAGGCCTTGCCCAACTGTAAGCCAATCTCAGTTGGACGCCCCGGTGACGTAAGATACACGACACCTTCGCCACACCCGACGAGATAGTAGAGGAGATAAAAGAGGGGGAAAGGGAAGAAAAAAAAACAAGAGGCCCACGGGCCACAACTCGCTCACCTGAGTGAAACCGCCACTGCAGATATGCAGATGGCATGCAACATTTTTCCAATACTGTTATGACAAGGCAATGGCTTAAACAGTTTTTGAAATATCTTGCTTACAAGGTTAAAATGCTGAAATTTTCAAAACGTTACAAGTAAAATAAGTCACCCCCAATGCCTCCTACCAACTTTTGAGTCAACTGGCATTTCGGTGCAGTAGAAGAAGCAAAAAATAGATTTTCAAGATGGCTGCCATCTTGGATTTCCGATCGGAATGATTATAGCTATTTTCTGATCTACAAGTCACCCTGATGCTTCCTACTAAGTTTCAAGTCAATTGACTTTTAGTTTTAAGAGAAGAAGCGAAAAATAGATTTTCAAGATGGCTGTCATGGAGGCCATCTTGGATTTCCAATTGGCACGATTTGAGCTATTTTTTATGTACAAGTCATCCCGATGCTTCCTAGCAAGTTTGGAGTCAATTGGCCTTTCGGTTCAGGAGAAGAAGCGAAAAATAGCTTTTCAAGATGACTGCCATGGTGGCCATCTTGGCTTTCTAATCAGCTCAATTTTAGCTATTTTTGATTTATAAGTCACCCCAATGCTTCCTAACCAGTTTGGAGTCAACTGGCTTTTGGGTTTCGGAGTAGAAGCGAAAAATAGATTTTCAAGATGGCTGCCATGGTGGCCATCTTGGAATTTGGACCGACACGATTTTAGCTATATTTGATCTACAAGTCACCCTGATGCTTCCTAGCAAGTTTGGAATCAATTGGCCTTTCGGTTCAGGAGAAGCGAAAAAGATTTTCAAGATGGCGGCCATCTTGGATTTCCGATCGGAACGATTTTAGCTATTTTTTTATCTACATTTCACCCTGATGCTTCCTACCAAGTATCGAGTCAATTGACCCTGGGGTGTAGGAAGAGTAGGCCTTTAAAGCAATTGTTCACGCCGCATGACCCATGATGGACGACGGACATTGACTGACCACAATAGCTCACCATGCGCACTTCATGCTCAGGTGAGCTAAAAATCTGAGTAAATTTGGCTCAGTGGCTTCAGAGGACGTCAAATTCTCAACAATTTTCCTATATAAATGTTATGGGGCTCATACAAATGCATAGGGAAGCAAACTTGACCTTGCCGTAAAAAGGTCAAATGTCAACGTACGATAACCTTTTCAGCAATTTTGGTAGATCTCCTGTCCCTGATGATTTGTGCACAGATTTAGCCCCAAGGCATCCTCAGTTCTGAAGAAGAAGATTTTTAAAGGGTCTTACCATATATGGGCATGGTGGCCATCTTGGTTGACCTACCGCGACCATTTTAGCAATCTTTCGTTCCCCTGACTTAAGAAGGCACAATATGAAATTTGAGCAAATTTGGCTCAGTGGCTTCAGAGAAGAAGAAATTTAAAATTCTCAACAATTTTCCTATTCAAATGTATGGGGCTCATACAAATGCATAGGGAAGCAAACTTGATACTGCCGTAAAAAGGTGAAATGTCAACGTACGACAATTCTTTTGGCAACTTTGGTAGACTTCTCCTTCCCGATGATTTGTGCAAAGATTCAGCCCCAAGGCAATCTCGGTTCTGGAGAAGAAGATTTTTAAAGGTTTTTACCATATATGGGCATGGCGGCCATCTTGGTCAACGGACCGCGACAATTTTAGCAATCTTTTGTTTCCCCACACTAAGGTGGCTCCATATGAAATTTGAACAAAATTAGCTCAGAGGCTTCAGAGGATAAGTCGTTTGAAACTCTTAACAATTTTCCCATTCAAATGTATAGAGCTCATACAAATGCATAGGGAAGCGAACTTGACCTTGCCGTAAAAAGGTCAAACGTCAACATACGACAATTCTTTTAGCATCTTTGGTTGACCTCTCGTCCCCGATGATTCATGCAAAGATTCAGCCCCAAGGCATCCTCGGTTATGGAGAAGAAGATTTTTAAAGGTTTTTACCATATATGGACATGGCGGCCATCTTGGTCAACGGACCGCGACAATTTTAGCAATCTTTTGTTTGCCCACCCTAAGGTGGCTCCATATGAAATTTGAACAAAATTAGCTCAGAGGCTTCAGAGGAGAAGTCGTTTGAAACTCTTAACAATTTTCCCATTCAAATGTATAGAGCTCATACAAATGCATAGGGAAGCGAACTTGACCTTGCCGTAAAAAGGTCAAACGTCAACGTACAATAATTCTTTTAGCAACTTTGGTTGACCTCTTGTCCCCGATGATTCGTGCAAAGATTCAGCCCCAAGGCATCCTCGGTTATGGAGAAGAAGATTTTTAAAGGTTTTTACCATATATGGGCATGGCGGCCATCTTGGTCAACGGACCGCGACAATTTTAGCAATCTTTTGTTTCCCCACCCTAAGGTGGCTCCATATGAAATTTGAACAAAATTAGCTCAGAGGCTTCTGAGGAGAAGTCGTTTGAAACTCTTAACAATTTTCCCATTCAAATGTATAGAGCTCATATAAATGCATAGGGAAGCGAACTTGACCTTGCCGTAAAAAGGTCAAACGTCAACGTACGACAATTCTTTTAGCAACTTTGGTTGACCTCCCGTCCCCGATGATTCAAGCAAAGATTCAGCCCCAAGGCATCCTCGGTTATGGAGAAGAAGATTTTTAAAGGTTTTTACCATATATGGGCATGGCGGCCATCTTAGTCGACGGACCGCGACCATTTTAGCAATCTTTCGTTCCCCCACCCTAAGGAGGCTCCATATGAAATTTGAGCAAAATTGGCTCAGCGGCTTCAGAGGAGAAGTCGTTTGAAAATGTTAACGGACGGACGGACGGACGGACGGACGGACGGACGGACGGACGCACGGACGGACGGACGGACGGACGGACGGACGGACGACGGACGAAAAGTGATCACAATAGCTCATCCTGAGCAGAGCTCAGGTGAGCTAACAAGAGGCCCACGGGCCACAACTCGCTCACCTGAGTGAAACCGCCACTGCAGATATGCAGATGGCATGCAACATTTTTCCAATACTCTTATGACAAGGCAATGGCTTAAACAGTTTTTGAAATATCTTGCTTACAAGGTTAAAATGCTGAAATTTTCAAAACGTTACAAGTAAAATAAGTCACCCCCAATGCCTCCTACCAATTTTTTGAGTCAACTGGCATTTCGGTGCAGTAGAAGAAGCAAAAAATAGATTTTCAAGATGGCTGCTATCTTGGATTTCTGATCGGAATGATTATAGCTATTTTCTGATCTACAAGTCACCCTGATGCTTCCTACTAAGTTTCAAGTCAATTGACTTTTAGGTTTCAGAGAAGAAGCGAAAAATAGATTTTCAAGATGGCTGTCATGGAGGCCATCTTGGATTTCCAATTGGCACGATTTGAGCTATTTTTTATGTACAAGTCATCCCGATGCTTCCTAGCAAGTTTGGAGTCAATTGGCCTTTCGGTTCAGGAGAAGAAGCGAAAAATAGCTTTTCAAGATGGCTGCCATGGTGGCCATCTTGGATTTCTAATCAGCACAATTTTAGCTATTTTTGATTTATAAGTCACCCCAATGCTTCCTAACCAGTTTGGAGTCAACTGGCTTTTGGGTTTCGGAGTAGAAGCGAAAAATAGATTTTCAAGATGGCTGCCATGGTGGCCATCTTGGAATTTGGACCAACACGATTTTAGCTATATTTGATCTACAAGTCACCCTGATGCTTCCTAGCAAGTTTGGAGTCAATTGGCCTTTCGGTTCAGGAGAAAAAGAAAAAAGATTTTCAAGATGGCGGCCATCTTGGATTTCCGATCGGAACGATTTTAGCTATTTTTTTATCTACATTTCACCCTGATGCTTCCTACCAAGTATCTAGTCAATTGGCCCTGGGGTGTAGGAAGAGTAGGCCTTTAAAGCAATTGTTCACACCGCATGACCCATGATGGACGACGGACATTGACTGACCACAATAGCTCACCATGCGCACTTCATGCTCAGGTGAGCTAAAAATCTGAGCAAATTTGGCTCAGTGGCTTCAGAGAAGTCGTCAAATTCTCAACAATTTTCCCATATAAATGTTATGGGGCTCATACAAATGCATAGGGAAGCAAACTTGACCTTGCCGTAAAAAGGTCAAATGTCAACGTACGATAATCTTTTCAGCAATTTTGGTAGATCTCCTATCCCTGATGATTTGTGCACAGATTTAGCCCCAAGGCATCCTCAGTTCTGAAGAAGAAGATTTTTAAAGGGTCTTACCATATATGGGCATGGTGGCCATCTTGGTCGACCTACTGCGACCATTTTAGCAATCTTTCGTTCCCCTGACTTAAGAAGGCACAATATGAAATTTGAGCAAATTTGGCTCAGTGGCTTCAGAGAAGAAGAAATTTAAAATTCTCAACAATTTTCCTATTCAAATGTATGGGGCTCATACAAATGCATAGGGAAGCAAACTTGATCCTGCCGTAAAAAGGTCAAATGTCAACGTACGACAATTCTTTTGGCAACTTTGGTAGACCTCTCCTTCCCGATGATTTGTGCAAAGATTCAGCCCCAAGGCATTCTCGGTTCTGGAGAAGAAGATTTATAAAGGTTTTTACCATATATGGGCATGGCGGCCATCTTGGTCAACGGACCGTGACAATTTTAGCAATCTTTTGTTTCCCCACACTAAGGTGGCTCCATATGAAATTTGAACAAAATTAGCTCAGAGGCTTCAGAGGATAAGTCCTTTGAAACTCTTAACAATTTTCCCATTCAAATGTATAGAGCTCATACAAATGCATAGGGAAGCGAACTTGACCTTGCCGTAAAAAGGTCAAACGTCAACGTACGACAATTCTTTTAGCACCTTTGGTTGACCTCTCGTCCCCGATGATTCATGCAAAGATTCAGCCCCAAGGCATCCTCGGTTATGGAGAAGAAGATTTTTAAAGGTTTTTACCATATATGGGCATGGCGGCCATCTTGGTCAACGGACCATGACAGTTTTAGCAATCTTTTGTTTCCCCACCCTAAGGTGGCTCCATATGAAATTTGAACAAAATTAGCTCAGAGGCTTCAGAGGAGAAGTCGTTTGAAACTCTTAACAATTTTCCCATTCAAATGTATAGAGCTCATACAAATGCATAGGGAAGCAAACTTGACCTTGCCGTAAAAAGGTCAAACGTCAACGTACGATAATTCTTTTAGCAACTTTGGTTGATCTCTTGTCCCCGATGATTCGTGCAAAGATTCAGCCCCAAGGCATCCTCGGTTATGGAGAAGAAGATTTTTAAAGGTTTTTACCATATATGGGCATGGCGGCCATCTTGGTCAACGGACCGCGACAATTTTAGCAATCTTTTGTTTCCCCACCCTAAGGTGGCTCCATATGAAATTTGAACAAAATTAGCTCAGAGGCTTCAGAGGAGAAGTCGTTTGAAACTCTTAACAATTTTCCCATTCAAATGTATAGAGCTCATATAAATGCATAGGGAAGCGAACTTGACCTTGCCGTAAAAAGGTCAAATGTCAACGTACGACAATTCTTTTAGCAACTTTGGTTGACCTCCCGTCCCCGATGATTCATGCAAAGATTCAGCCCCAAGGCATCCTCGGTTATGGAGAAGAAGATTTTTAAAGGTTTTTACCATATATGGGCATGGCGGCCATCTTAGTTGACGGACCGCGACCATTTTAGCAATCTTTCGTTCCCCCACCCTAAGGAGGCTCCATATGAAATTTGAGCAAAATTGGCTCAGCGGCTTCAGAGGAGAAGTCGTTTGAAACTCTTAACAATTTTCCCATTCAAATGTATAGAGCTCATATAAATGCATAGGGAAGCGAACTTGACCTTGCCGTAAAAAGGTCAAACGTCAACGTACGACAATTCTTTTAGCAACTTTGGTTGACCTCCCGTCCCCGATGATTCATGCAAAGATTCAGCCCCAAGGCATCCTCGGTTATGGAGAAGAAGATTTTTAAAGGTTTTTACCATATATGGGCATGGCGGCCATCTTAGTTGACGGACCGCAACCATTTTAGCAATCTTTCGTTCCCCCACCCTAAGGAGGCTCCATATGAAATTTGAGCAAAATTGGCTCAGCGGCTTCAGAGGAGAAGTCGTTTGAAAATGTTAACGGACGGACGGACGGACGGACGGACGGACGCACGGACGGACGGACGGACGGACGGACGGACGGACGGACGACGGACGAAAAGTGATCACAATAGCTCATCCTGAGCAGAGCTCAGGTGAGCTAAAAAACAGGAATGAAAGTGAAGAAACAGAAGAAATAAATAAAAACATTCCCCCCTCTACTCTTACTTGCTACAAGGATAGCAGGCCTTGCCCAACTGTAAGCCAATCTCAGTTGGACACCCCGGTGACGTAAGATACACGACACCTTCGCCACACCCGACCACCCCTGCCATGCTGAATAAATTAAGATGCCGCGCCCACTTCTAATTTTCGGCCAATCAGATTACTTGATCCAGATGGGTGCAATAAATTCGCACACTTAATGGCTAACAGTACAGATCCAGATCAGTTGGCTTCTTCAGAAGCTAACTGATTTGGATCTACACTGTTTGCCCAGGTAGGGTATATCCGGGTTCAGCAGGACAAGGGTTAATCTAATAGTGTTGACTGGGCTCCAAACTCCAAGCCAACCAACCATGACCAAAGCCCCGCAGCGAGCAGCCACTAGGTCAACAGGGTTTGACATTTCATGTGAATTGTCTCCTTTGAAGACCATGTGCAGGAAATTTCAGACCTTATTTTCTGTGAAAAATAAGAAAACGTCTCAAAATGTCTTCAGCCGAAATGATAAGAGCTAATTTCTCTGGAAAACCAATGTATTTCCTCTTATGTGGGGCTATGCGATACAAATACGTCAATATTTTAGTGCGGAAAGGGCGTATGAAAAAATCATTAAGGGCATTTGAGTCATCAGCTGCGAAAAGATGCCTTCGATCTTTAGTTTATATAGGCCATAAGAAAATCCTTTGATCAGTAAGCATTTCCTGATCTCTGCGTAGTGCATAAAGCAAGCATTTCCTAATCGCTGCGTGGTGCATAAAGCAAGTATTTCCTAAATTTCTGCCTAGTGCATAACCCATTGTAGTCTGGAGACCCTTAAAGGGTAATTGGCAAACAGTGCAGACCCATATCAGACGCCGCAGAACGCGGCGTCTGATCAGGGTTTCAACTGTTTGCAAATAATTCAATTATTTTCTCTACGAATATCTAAATCACATAGCCTATAAACATACCTAAAATCGATATTAGAATCTTCCAATATAAAGTGTGGGGGAGTTCATTCAGTCTACAATGGGTTAAAGTCGCGCAGATAATGCATTCTACAGCAGAACCATACAGCAACCAACAACAGAGAAAAGACCGCAGGGCTGCGTTCAGAGGTGAACGCTTTTGCCTTGTATCCCTCTACCTAGACTGGCTCCAGTCTTCAGTGACTAAATATTTATTCTTTATAATCCTGGGTTCAGTTGTTCGTATCGTTAAAACTTTGATCATTAAATATGGCATATACGCAAACATTTTTGCTGAAAAAAAAAATGTGAGTAGCATTTGCAAAAGCTACTCACATTTTTTCAGCAAAAATACCTGTGAATTAGATATTGTACTGACTAGAACAATTAACATTTTGACCACTAACGAGCTCGTTAAGCTAACGACGCTTTGAACAACTGGGCCCTGTTTGATAATCCACGAAAAAAAAACTAAGCCAGTCTACCATCTACCTAATGAGGAGTACAAACAGGAGCTGGGATCCAGGGCAAAAGGTTCGTGAGTGTCTTGCACTTCTGAATGCAGCAAAAGTGATAAACGAAAGGTACCTTGTAACCTTTTCGTACATGATAGGCTTTACCCTTTATGCGTCATACAAAATTGGTTGCAGACGACATTCTGAAATATATTTTATTATTTTTCAAAGAGAAGAAAACTTAATAGATCATGAGATAGTTTCATTCTCTCATAAAATATCAATCTTGAGTGTCTCTAAAAAGAAAATAATAATAATAAAAAACAACAACAAACACTTAGATTAGAACGTCGTCTGATGCTGTTTAGACTGGCGTTTTAAGGGTTAAAATAATTAACCAAGCGTAAAGGGGTGCAGCATAAATGGTGAATACATCAACTGAATAAAAATTTCAAATTCAATCAAAACATTTCACCATCCCTCCTACAGTTTATAAAAAATGAATCGAATTGTGTTCAAAAGGAGAAGGTTTGAATGGAGAAAGAAAGAGGTATTGATGCTCAGCTGGGTAAAAGTTTCAACAGACGGTATTTTGAAACATTTTTTTTTTTATGTTTTCCCAAAGAGCAGGTTGACATTTCATGCAAATTATCTCCATTTCGTCATATAATATGGAAAATAAGGAAGATTTTTGTTATTAGGCACATCAAGACTGATTTATGCAGTACGAAAGTTACACGAAGTAATAAACAAATGAAAAAGCTGGTTTTAAACTGATAAATACATATAAAACAATCCGCCTAAAAATGTAGACCCCTACAGATCCCTGTTTTCACTATATATTTTGGAGAAATATGGGAGTGCACATTGCATAAGTCTTGTTGAGGTACTGCGAAAATGTGCCATATATATTATATGTATCATCTCACATATATTATATGTATCATTTCATTGAAAAATTTTAACTCAAGCGCGGATCTAGAGGGGGTTCGAGGGGTTCAAAAGTTCGGTATGGATATCGTTTTCACTCTAAAATATTCACGAGCACGTACTTTTTACCTTATATGTACGTCTAAAATTTCAACACTCATTTTACTGCCTGAGAACGTGTTTAAAATTGCTAGATGAGTGGCAAACAATATATACCCGGATCAGACGCCGCGTTCTGCGGCGTCTGATCTGGGTCTACATTGTTTGCCCCGACCTGTCTGTACGAATACTTAGGGTCAATTCGAACCCCGCCCCCTAAGAAATTTTGAACCACCTATTTAATAATTCTAGATCGCCCCTGAGCTTTCTCTTTCCCTAGGGCCTGACAAATTCCGTAATTCATTGAGATTCCGTGCAATAATTTTCGCCACGTAATCTCAATTAATTATTGCGAATGTATGAAGTTATTGCTGCTATTTTCGTCCCGGTTTTGCAATATTCTTGTGAAATTTCGTCAGAGAGATTCGTCAGACACAGACAAACGATTCTAATAGTTTGGTAAATCGATTTGCGACAGAAAATCAATAGCAGCGTCTGTGGGATGAGGATTGGGATGGAAAATGTTTTCTTTATGGCGTTATCTATCTAATTCGAACATTTCACTGACATTCTGCATCACGCAAATTCAAAGCAGTAATAGATATTCATGCGAGCCACGCAAAAAGGAACGCATGACTTGTGAAGTCAAGGAGGAGCATTTGGTGCTAATAATTTTGGGATATGTTTTTTTTATTTTTTTTTTCTGATTTCTCCATAAAAAAACATGTTGGGGGTACTCATTGGAAGCGCCTCGAGCTTCCAATGAGTACCAACAACATATGTTTTATGGAGGACTAGAGAAAATAATCCCAGAATTAACATTAAATACTCCTTCTTAACAAGTTTGTGGCTTTGAATTGTATCTATTTCCTACCTTAAGGACAATAATACATCACTATTTAGGCAAAAGGTAACCTCTTCAAAACAACATACTCCAACATATTATTAATGAACCCCTTAAGATCAGGATGTCATAGCGACTCTCATTTTCAAACCCTGTTGTACAGCCCTGATTCATATTAGGTGCCGGTTGCCTTCTAAGAAAGATTCTAAATGCGCAGTTTCTTTGCAACTGATAGAGAGGTTTCTGAGATGTGGTCGTTTGAAGGAATCCTGAAATGTGACAGTTTAGGAATTCTGGCGTTCTTATATGTATCGCAATTCTACAGGACGTTTTGCTGTCGGAAGTCAGTCATAATGACCCCATTCCGCCAGATAAGACATCTCCCATTACGAAAACACGCATATTCAAATATATTGAACATTTTTACAACCAAAAAAGGAAAATTTTCAGATAAAAAAAATCTGATATTTTTCATATTTCTGCTCAAAACATAGATTGTGGGCACTCATTAGAACCGCCTCGGCGAAGCGGCTCTAACGAGTACCCACAATCTATGTTTTAAGCTAAATAAGAAAAATAATGTAAACCCCAGTTTTACTATATAAAAGTGGGGAGTAAGGGGGTCAAAATTATATAGGCGTGTTTTCGTGATGTTCAATCATTTTGCTTATGTCTCTACGAAGACGAAAAACGTCTCCTCATTAGAAGCGACCGAAGCGCTTCGAATGAGTACCAACAACAGGGCCCAGTTGTTCAAAGCATCGTTAGTTTAATGAGCTTGTTTAGTGGTCAAAATATTAACTGTTCTATATAGTAAGTATAATATCTAAATTGCGGGGTTTTTTTTTGCTGAAAAATAATTGTGAATTGCTTTTGCATTTGCAAAAGCTACCTCACATTTTTTCAGCAAAAATATTAATATAATTGAACAACTGTGCCCAGATGTTTTTGTGGAGACGTATGAAAAATTATAATCTGGATACCACCTCTTATCTGGAGCTTTGTAACCGACCAGCATTTACATTCGCAAACTTGATTTCTCACGCCCCCAGTTACAGTCCTACCAAATTAGAAATTGCTTTGGTGATTTCAGAGATGTCAGCATTTACTTCCGTAAACTTGATTTCTCACGCCCCCAGTGACAGTCATACCAAATAAAAAAAAATGTTTCGGTGGTTCCAGAGATGTCCTCATTTCACACGTATTTGATCTCTGCCTGACATTCAACGACTTTTTACCAGTTCTGGTGACATTTGTAGATAGACAAGAACATAGATTTGCATTTATTTTCCTTTTTAGGGATCTGAAAAACTGCCCTTAAAATGTAGGTGATTGTTTAATACAGGTGACCTTTGAGACAGGTTTGACTGTATCTAGGTTACAAAATGTACTTCGAAATAAATTAATTGTTTTATTAGTTCAATTTTCTTGGGGGAATGGGTTTCTAAATTCGATAAGCTCGTGCTAACCTGTTATAATTTTAGACCAAAATATGCTATAAATATTTATAAACCAAACTCTCTATTATTCCCAGCAATATCAAACCACCATGCATAAGCCATAAATATGCTAGACATCGTTTTAAGACTTGAGTAAGAGCCGGGACACAGTATTTCTTACCAGTTTGCATGTGCGCCCAGCGAAGACTCAGATCAGACTGCGCATCCGCGCAGTCTGATCAGAGTCTTCGCTTGGCATTCGGTGAATAGCCAAGGACCCAGCCTTTCTTCAGGCGGACGGCAGACTCTGATCAATCGTGTATGCAATCATGTAGGTCTTGTTGTGTTCCGGCTCATTTAGTGGTGCTCATTGGCCGACATAAAATTGTCCGAATATCAAAACCTCCGAATAGTTCACAGAGGACTTGTTACTGGACGAGTGATGATAATTCTACTGAATAATTGTCATCGCAGTTTTCCATAAAACATATGCAGTGGGTACTCATTATACGATCTCGCCATTTCTCCATAATACAGTCGAGGTGCTTCAAATCAGTACAGTACGCATTACACGAAACATGTTTTCGGTGAGACAAATTGTTCCAGAATAATCACCAAATACTCCGTCTCAAGTGTCCCCCGCCCCATGAGTCAGAGAACCAAAAAGCATATATAAGTCAACCTTATGACAAAACCAACAACATGGCATGTGCGCCTAGTCTGGCCAGTCTTCGCTGTCCGAATGAAGAAAGCTTGGGTCCTTAGCTACCCACTGAGCGCACAGCGAAGATACTGATTGGACTGGGCTGATGCCCAGGCTGAGCCTCCCTTCGCTGGGCGCACATCCATTTTGTGGTTTTGTCATGAGGTGGCTCAATTTATGTTATATCCATCCTAAATATGCAGATAGACCCGCCTGAATGAATAATGTGCATCCTAAGACGCATAGCAAACGTTGAAGCTGTACATACAAACCTCTTGATAAGATACATTTTCAATAAACAAAATCTTCATCACCAAAAAACGCGTTGTAGGTGTTCCTTTAGACTGGCTCCAGTCTCCAGTGACTAAATATGTTTCTCATAATCCTGTATGATAATCAACCAAAATAAAACCAAAAAACTATCATGACTATAAAGGCTGGTCACTAGTGACCAGCCTTTATAGTCATGATATTACTTTGGTTTTATTTTAGTGGATTATTAAACAGATTATAAGAAAAATATTTTGTCACTAGAGACTGGAGCCAGTCTAGTGTTCCTTCGAAACCCCTGTTCGAGTCACTAAAGAAAGATAACAAGACACTGAGGCACACTGAATAAGACAGCGCACACAACATAGGTTTTCTAGAGAAAATAATAAAAAAAATATGTTTTTTTCTGAATGCCGCTTTTATTCAGAGCTCTGAGGCCCTCCCATGGGTTTTGGGGAACAGGGGAATAAGGCCATTTATTTCAGGGGAACAAGGGAACAAAAGTCTAAAACTGAATGGAACAGGGGGACAAAGGCAATTTTGGGGAACAGGGAACATAGAAAATCAAGAATTTGATTTTGGGGAATAAGGGGAAATGCCGATTTTTTCAGGGAACAAGGAAACAGGTGCCCCCCTCCCCCCCCCCCCCCCACCCACCACCACCACCACCCTGTGAGGGCCTCAGCTCTGAAATGGCTTGGAACGTTTGACTGATGGAGGTAGCTGGACTAACCGGAGTAACTACTGACCTTTGACAATTAATTTTCGAACCGCAACGATGACAAGATATGGACCGCAACGTCAGAAAACGTACCTTTGGACTCATGCACTGAGCGGAGATTCAGATCAGCCTGCGCATTCGCGCAGTCTGATCAGAATCTTCACTGCGCAGCTATTGGATAGCCAATGATGCGAAATTTCTTCTTACGGACAACGAAGACGCAATTCTGGTCAGACTGTCCGGACGTGCAGGCTTATTTAAGTCTTCGTTGCGCGCACTTGTCAGAAGGTACATTTTGCCATGTTGTGGCACGTATAGTGACGTTTAACCCTTAAAGCGCCAAGCAAAATTTGTAGCAGACGACGTTCTAACTTTTTTTTACTTTTCAGAGAAAACAAGTCTTGACATTTCATGTGAATCGTCTGCCAAGCAGACGATTGACATGAAATGTCAAGACTTGTTTTCTCTGAAAATTCACATGAAATGTCAACTTGTTTTCTCAGAAAAATAAATAAAAAAATGTCATCTGCTGCAGTTGTGATCGGCGCTTTAAGGGTTAAACCTATCCTTTATAAGGATATACTTTCAGGCAAGGCAACTCTTACAAAATGTTTTTTCTTTTTTTTTTTTTTTTTTTTTTCCCTTCTGAAAAGGACTCCTTACTCAAATCAAAGCACTGACAGCACTGATTGGTCGATTGTCTCTGAATGTAGGCTGGGAAAATAGTCCTGAAAGGGGACTTAAGACTGTTTCATTTTCCACTTATTTTCATGTAATTTATGCAAACAGTGCAGGGCCTGATCAGACACCGCGTTCGACCTGGGTTTGCACTGTTTGCAAATGTCCCAGTCTAGATTTTACAAATAACCTTCTTTACACTGCATTCTGACATCACAGCGACAAAAATAGCGCGGCTATAAATAACCATTAAATGTACCTGGATTTTGCACAACCGCGTGGTTGAATTCCATTGGTCAGTGATAATCAGGAGGACAACAACCATGAGGAAATTTTGGCGTTTGTAAACAATCGAACAAAAAACAAAAGGAATGAATTTGCTACCATCTGCGGCGTCTCATCAGGATCTACACTTTTAGTTCTTTGAAGCATATCTATGAAAGTCTAAAACATTTTGGGGCGGTTGTCAAACCGCCACCAGATTTAACACATCACATTTCAATAATCCGTTTCCCTGTTACTACCAACCTGATTACTAACTCACAAATAGTTCCCTGCTAATGCTGATAACCTTATGCACAATGATGCTTATAAATGGCGAATAAATTAATAAAACCAAAGAAAACTTCAAACTTTTGAAGAAATAAGATTTTTATCATATTTTGAGTACAATATCGGTGGACGAATATGAAGTCCACGGCGAAACGCGTCAAATCTACAGCGTTAGGTAAAAAGTATTACCAGAGCCGCGGTCTTACTAAACACTGAAAAGGACTCTTGCAACCACCTATCGGGTATCGAAAAGGAAGATTTAGATATCGAAAAGGGGATATCCAATACCGAAAGCGGTTGTATGTATAATGTTTATGTTTCTTTTTCTTTTCTTTTTCTTTTTAATTTCAGCGTTAATCGCAATCAGTTCTAGAGACACAAAATTTAAGGCAACCGCCCCATTAGCACTCTAAGTGCTTTGATTTCTTTTACGCACCGATTATACAAGTATGTCACGACGTCCCGCGATCGTGGCAGGGTCGTGGAAATAATGCGGAAGAAAGCACGAAGCTTGTTTTCATCTGCATTGTCCAAGCAATGCACGCTAATCAGTGATTCAGGCATACTTACTTGGGGTCAGGCCCAAACTGGTCTCCTGCATGGATTTTTCAGAAGCTTTGCATTTTACTATAATTCGAACACTTCTGATAGTCATAACAATGTTTAGAAACTTCTAGATAAAGCTTTAAAAAAATCTTTTCACCGTCAAGGTTCAAATAAATTTACCTATTTGGATCTTGATGGTGAAAAGAGTCGTCTAACTTTAATCGCTTAACATTCTACGCCCTAAGAGCGATGAAGGGCATAAACTGGTCGTGTTACTGCAATGCAGGATTAGTGTCACGTTTCCATGTTTGTCTGTCAAAATAGCGTAGTCATTCACATTCGTTGGGCCGGGAACATATATAAATGTTTTGCCATCAACTGTCCCTGAAGGCAGGCTTCTCGCAGACCTCCGCTGGAACCAAAGTAGTATACATGGGGTAGGAGAAGAGGAGACGGTCAGTCCGTGGTGTTTTGTTATCCGACAAATCTTCCGCCATCCCACCCCAAGTTATTTGCACAATATACTCTCTAAGAGCGGACACTACTATACAACCAGTAGAGTCACATGATAGGTTGGGCAACCGTCTCATCTAGATCCACACAGACTGACTGATTGATCAGATTTTTAACGCTACCAGGCAACTGGGTCACACAGAGGCAGCAACTAGACTCACACAATGTTTTGTATTGTCTATGAAGTTGAAAGTTCAAAATGTATCCCGAGGAGGTATGCGACCTATATCGTCACGTACCAAATATAAAGGTCAACAACGATATAAACTTCAACCTGAGAAATCGTACCTTCTGGCATGTGCGCTCAACGAAGACTCAAATAAGACTGCGCGCATAGACTGCGCATGCGCGCAGTCTGATAAGTTACCGTTGTCTGCGCCAAGAATCTTTGCATCATTGGAAATCCAAAATGTGCCCAGCGAAGATTCAGATCAGACTGCGCATTCGCGCAGTCTGATCTGAATCTTCGCTAGGCGCACGTCCAAAGCGACACTGCTCTATAGACCTGCTTAGTCTGATGAGGGTCTTCGCTGTATATATGGACCCTGAATACTGTAGTCGGCCTGCGAATACAATGCATATGCACAGATCCGCATTTTCATTTGTCCACGCCTTTACAGAACTATGGGTAGGAGGTCTCCAGACAGCTTTTTTTTTTTCTTCTTTCTCCATTAAAACATAGGTTGTAAGTACTCAATGAGTACCCTAAACATATATTTGCGTGTAGAAATGAGGAAAACGTCAACAGTTCTTGTTGAAAAGCGCGTATAATGTGGAACTCTCGGGTGCATTTTGCAGGCCGCATTTTTTTTGCAGGGGCGTGAGAAAATGTTGACCGAAAAATCCATTCGAGCCAGTCCACCAAAAAAGAGATCAACAGTGTATGGAATCAGTAGAGGCCCAGATCAGCATGCACAAATGAACCGTTAGTTCGTACTTTACTGATCTTTTACATTATAACCATATATCGTGAAATGTAGTGGCGAAGGCCTTGATCAGACTGAGCGGATGCGCAGGCCTATCAGGCCTTCGCTGTTCAAATACAGTCTGTGCATACTGTGTTTGTAAGAAGAGAACTGTATATGATACATGCTACGTAAACAAGGGTATAAACTTTCATTTGTCAACATCAAACCATCAAGGGATCAGAACCAGATAAATGGGTAGCAGATAATTACGTTTTCTGAGTTCTCCACAAAAACGTATGCTGTGGGTACTCATTAGAAGCGCCTCGCCGAGGCGCTTCTAATGAGTACCCACAACATTGTTAGTGTGGAGAAATAAGAAAAAAATATCAATATCTTTTCTGTTGCAAAAACAAAGCCCGATCTGGAACAATGATCTCGGGACATCTTAACTATTTGGGTCGCGACATGGAAAAGAGCAAAGGAAACTCCAGGGTATATGCAGGCATAAACGCCTAAGTGGTCCTTGTATCCGCGCACTCCGATCAGGACGTTCGCTGTCTTGTTATCGAATGCGTTCTGCATACCAGCGGCAAACAATGAAGGTTTACAATGAAGGTTTAGATCAGTCTGCGCCTACGAACAGCCAGATCTAGGCATATGTCCCGTAAGTACCTTCTGGTGTGCTACGGTTTAATTGTTATGACTGCAATTCGACGCCTTGATACTTTCCGAACTGATTCTTTTTATGCTGACTCGGCAAAGTGACATACCCAAATTTTTTAAACACGTTCTGCCATAGGCTTTGATATTGATTTGGCGTTTATACAGTACCATAAAGTAACGAAATTCTTTCCTTTTATGCTGAGGTGGGGGAGCTTTGTCAAACTGTCTTTAATACTGATTTGGCAGAGCATTACCAATAAAGTTACGAAGCTTTTCTTTATGCTGATCTAGAGCAGCTTTGTCTTTGATGCGCATTTAGCGGAGCATTGCCGATGAAGTAACGAAGCTTTTCTTTTATGCTGATTAAGTTCAGTGAGGTCAACTTGTCTTTGATGCTGATTTATCGGAGCATTGCCGATAAAATTACGAAGCTTTTCTTTAATGCTGATTAAGTTCAGTGAGGTCAACTTGTGTTTGATGCGGATTTATCGGAGCATTGCCGATAAAATTACGAAGCTTTTCTTTAATGCTGATTAAGTTCAGTGAGGTCAACTTGTGTTTGATGCGGATTTATCGGAGCATTGCCAATAAAATTACGAAGCTTTTCTTTTATGCTGATTAAGTTCAGGGAGGTCAACTTGTCTTTGATGCTGATTTATCGGAGCATTGCCGATAAAATTACGAAGCTTTTCTTTTATGCTGATTAAGTTCAGTGAGGTCAACTTGTCTTTGATTCGGATTTAGCGGAACATTGCCAATAAATTACGAAGCTTGTCTTTTATGCTGATTAAGTTCAGTGAGGTCAACTTGTCTTTGATACGGATTTAGCGGAACATTGCCAATAAATTACGAAGCTTGTCTTTTATGCTGATTAAGTTCAGTGAGGTCAACTTGTCTTTGATACGGATTTAGCGGAACATTGCCAATAAATTACGAAGCTTGTCTTTTATACTGATTAAGTTCAGTGCGGTCAACTTGTCTTTGATACGGATTTAGCGGAATATTGCCAATAAATTATGAAGCTTGTCTTTTATGCTGATTAAGTTCAGTGAGGTCAACTTGTCTTTGATACGGATTTAGCGGAACATAGCCAATAAATTACGAAGCTTGTCTTTTATACTGATTAAGTTCAGTGCGGTCAACTTGTCTTTGATGCGGATTTAGCGGAACATTGCCAATAAATTACGAAGCTTTTCTTTTATACTGATTAAGTTCAGTGAGGTAAACTTGTCTTTGATTCGGATTTAGCGGAACATTGCCAATAAATTACGAAGCTTGTCTTTTATGCTGATTAAGTTCAGTAAGGTCAACTTGTCTCTGATGCGGATTTAGCGGAACATTGCCAATAAATTACGAAGCTTTTCTTTTATACTGATTAAGTTCAGTGAGGTCAACTTGTCTTTGATTCGGATTTAGCGGAACATTGCCAATAAATTAAGAGGCTTGTCTTTTATGCTGATTAAGTTAAGTGAGGTCTTTGATACGGATTTTGCGGAGTATCGCCAATACATCACGAAGCTTGTCTTTTATGCTGATTTAGCGCAGTGATGTCAATTCCGATACCGATTCAGCGCCGATTTGCCAAATCAGTTACGAAGCTTTTCTGTCATTCTGATTAAGTTCAGTGTAGTTTCTTTACGGATTTAGCGGAGCACTGACAATAAATTACGAAGCTTGTCTTTTATGCTGACTTAGTGCAGTGATGTCAACTTGTCGGTGATACCGATTCAGCGCCGATTTGCCAGTAAGTTACGAAGCTCGTCTGTTACACTGATTTCATATAACTGTGTCAGCTTGTCTTTGATACTAATTTAGTGCAGCTTTATCAGCGTCTTTTGATTCTGATTAAGCGGAGCTTTGCCAGTACAGTTATAAAGCTTGCCTTTTATACTGATACGGTGATTTATGAAATTGTCTTTGATACTGATTTAGCGGAGCTTTGCTGATACACTTACGAAGCTTGCCTTTTCTGCTGATTTGGTATAGCTGTGTCAACTTGACTTTGATACTGAGTTGGTGTGACCTTGGCAATAAAAGAAGTTTGGGAGCTTTGTCAACATAGTTTCGACGGTTGCCACAAAGGTTATCTTGTATATAGATTGGTTCTCATCCCTGATATATAGCAATCATATATATAATTATGTTGGTGTTCAATGGGGAACCAATTTATCTTCTATCCTGACTGGAGCCATTCGTTTTTGTTCTTGTCTTTTTATGTCAGTCTGTAACCTTCTTTGTCTCTTTCACGCATATAGCCGAGTGGAGTCTTCTACCTTAACTCTTTGGACACGTTCATTTCCATATAAGGGGGAAGGGGGGGGGGGGGGGGGGTACTTAGTTTTTATTGTTACTACGTTTTATAGAAAATCCTGCCTTAAATACAAACAGTGTGGACCCTTATCAGACGCCGCAGACGCCAAGCATAAATGGTTTCATCCTAATTCACTGTTTCGCTTTATCTAAGGGGCATAACTGATAAGAATATTTAAGCTACAGTAGATTGTACATCTTGAAAGACAAACACCTATGAAAGAAAAGGCTGAGTCTGAAGACATGCTAGCTGATTTGGCATAGTTATGACACTGCTATGAACTACGGAAGCCTGTATGTGACTTTGCGTTTTGTAAAGGGATGTACTGCGTTTGTAACTTGTGACTTCTGGCTTTTAAAAGGAACCGCCAATGCACTGTCTACTGTAAAGGCTACAGATATTTCTCATTGTGCAGCATATAAAATGGTTGAAAAATAACAAACACCTGTTCCTGTCCGACTGTCTTTTTTGTCCTTTATTGTAGTATGTCATCTGCTGAAAATTTTACTCAGCAGGCTAAGCATTAATAGGATAAAAGTTTCATAACTGCATTTGAAATGATTCCAGATATGACACAAGCCAAGAGAGAAATATGTTTCATAACTTCAATGGCTTGGCACCGCATAACCAACATTAAAAAGAAATCCTCTCCGCTTTGTGGAATCTTCGCTAGATCTGGGTAAAAGATAGAACATGATCTATGGGCGGATCTAGGATGATTTCTGATCATAGTGGTGGAGTTCGATTTGATCAAATTACCGTACTTTACGTATTCGGAATGACAGGCCTCGGGAAAACATTGTAGACCGTCTGATAAGGGTCTTGTGTTGAGGTTTTACGGCCCAGTCAACCCAATGGGGTCATGTCGAGCGCGGTCAGTTTACCTAACCACACGTTTACTGGGCAGGCTTAGTCCTCTAAGCGGTTAACCAGTATTGAGCACATTCTTTCGCCAGATCTACACTGTTTGCCACTCACTCAGGAATTTTACACATATCCACAGGTAGTAAAATGGACAAAGTGTTAAATTGAAGTATACGGTAAAGAGGAAGAGTTGTGAATATTTAGGGTAAATACGGTATCCCAAATTTCCCATGAAAATGACGTTTTGAGTCAAAGTGGGTGGGGTAACCGTAACCCAATCTGAATCCGACCCATTTAATACAGCTGTGCATACCAGTAACAGGGATTATAATAAGCTGATTATGACTAAGATCCATTAACCCTTGTCCTAGTGAACTCGGATATACCCTGCCTTAGAAAACAGTGTAGATCCAGATCAGTTGGCTTCAGAAGAAGCCAACTGATCTGGATCTGCACTGTTTGCCATTAAGTATGTGAATTTACATCAACAATCTGGATCAAGTAATCCGATTGGCTGAAAATTAGAAAAGGGAGGGGCATCTTAATTTATTCAGCAGGACAAGAGTTAAGATTCTTTCAAACTTTCAAATACAAGGTCACTAATAGTACTGTATTCACTGACTGTAGCTGCTCAACACAAAGCTGGTTTTTCGTTTCGTTAAGAGTTTAACTCTTTCGGTGCTAAATTTCAGACGACATTTGTCGTCTGCTTTTTTATTTCAACAAACTATCGTTATGGAAAGACGTTTATATGTAAAGTTGAAAGACTGAATGTCAAACAGCGTAGATCCAGATGAGACGGCTCATTGAGCCGTCTCATCTGGATCTAAGCTGTTTGCAAAAGCCTATCATTATCGCCTGTGGCAGTAAACGGTCATGTCAACATTATATACTAGTATTAAGGTCATGTTGAGCTGGTCAGTTTACCTAACCATACTTTTCCTGGACAAACACAGCCTTCTAAGCGGTTAACCAGTGCACTGCACATTCTTTCGCCAGAAATAATAATAATAATAATAATAATAATAATAATAATAAAACCGTGCAAGTATGTCCATGAATCACAGAAAAGTCTTACAATAAAACAATGCTAACCAGAGATGGCCTGGAGAGTGTATGTTCCGTTATTAGTATTATTTATGAAGAGATGACCAAACTTTTATCCCTAGCCTGGCACCACGCTATGAGTTTTACATTTCTAATCAAACAAAGATAAAATACTCCTTCTTGACTAGTTTTCTGCACATATTATCTCCCTTACCAGTCAGAACTGATCAGCCAAATCAGAGAGAAGGACATTCCAAAAGACAGTATTTTTGTAAAATACATATACCAAGCTAGCATTCTACGTAAATCTACATCGGGCCGTCATCGGCCCGTCAGCTACCCTGACGGGCCGATGACGGCCCGATGTAGATTTACGTAGAATGCTGACTGGGTAGTTTTTATGCTGATTCATATATCAGTTAGACGGGAGCCAGTCTATCTTATCCGTTTCATCCCTGTGTTTCCGAAGTGGACTCTTCCTTCTTTGAATCTGGTCAGAACCAATGTTCCGAATAGGGGTCTCAGTCAAAAAATCAAAAACGATTGGCAAACCGTAGATCCTGATGAGATGGCTTATTATCAGGATCTACACTGTTTGCTAAAAAGACCTGTTTTGGTCTGCGGGTCTGAAAAGGTTGAAAGGACGTACATGCTACCGATATATGTATACACAAAAACTAACATCCGCGAAGAAAGCATGCAGCCCCTAAAGAAAGAAAAAAAAAAAAAAAAACACACACAAAAAAAACCACTCTGATCTCGTCTTCAAGGCTCCATCCAGTTTAAAGTGGGTCAGGACATGTGCGCCCAAGGACGACTTTAATCAGCCCGCGCAGTCTGATCAGTCTTCGTCGCCGCATGAAGAAATTTCGCATCCTTGGCTATCCAAAATGCGTCCAGCGAAGATTCTGATCAGACTGCGCAGTCTGATCTGAATCTTCGCTGGGCGCACAAGTCCAAAGGTACGTTTTCCGGACGTTGTGGGCTCAGATAATAAATCGTGAAAATTACTTGGCAAGCTGCGATGGAAAGAAGAAACTAATTCCCTGGTATATTCTGTTCTGCAGGTACTTCATATTACCAAGGTCATCCAGACACAGTGTTTCTTGATATATGAGTAACGTCAACTCATTTATTAAGCTGACTTTATTATGAACTCGGTTTAGCGACATGTCTCTTCATTATTTCATTTAGTCCCATTACTGACCCGTTTTTGGCCTGTTCTTGGCTTGCCAAACCGAAGGCCAAAGCAGTCATACCAAATTTTCAACCCCTCCAAACCATTTACGGAAAACCCCGAGTAAAACTGCAAAGTACCGCTTGCTTTACTCAGAAACTAAGAAAGGGACAGCAACTATTTTATTGTACGCGACATGCCATCTTGACCTCATACACATTGCTATGAAGTTTCATCAAAATATTCCTTATGGTTACCTAGTTATGGCGCGCACAAGGTAGTCTGTAAAAAAAATAAACAAAGGGCAGTTACTCAGAAACTAAAAAGGGAGAGCAACCATTCTTGTACGCGACACGCCGTCTTGACCTCATACACATTGCTATGAAGTTTCATCAAAATATTTCTTACGGTTATCTAGTTATGGCGCGCACAAGAATTGTTCACGCCGGACGGACGGACAGACAATCGGACAACACCATAACATGATACGTCCGTTGTATTCTTTTTTTTTTCAAAACGGGCGTATAAAACAAAAGGGTCCACTGCTGCAATTGTGATTTGCGCTTTAAGTGTTTAGAGAAACTTTTACAGGTCATTTAGTTTCCCTGACGATTTATTGGAAACTTGTTGACTTGGTAAGCGTGTCATATAATATGGGCCGTGCCATGCGAAAACGTGTCTTTGGGCATATGTGGACAGCGAAGGCCCTGATCAGCCTGCGCGGTTCACGGCTTTCGCTGTTCGTTGCCAGAATCAGTGGATACTATATTATACAGTCGACTGTTTATCAATGCTGAGCAAAGGCCCCGATTAGACTGCATCTGATACTGCGCATGTTGCGTATGTTTGAAGACACTTTTTCGCTTGACGAGGCCCATATTTCAATGGGCAAACTGTTACCTTCGGTCAACAGGTCGCACGATAAACACGAACTTGTCATTCTTTCTTAAGGCCGGAGCAATTCCTTAGATAATCAAAGCACTGAGTGTGCTGATGGGGCGGTTACCTGAACTGATTGGGATTTATGTTGAAATAAACAAAAAAAAAAAAAAAAAAAAAAAAAAATAACAAAAAAGAACAAAAAATAAAACACATAAACAGTACTCAATAATGGCAACCCGTTTGGGGGTTTTACCCATTTAATGCAGATATCTACATTTCAAATATAGATATCTCTTTTAATAAATACAGATATCTGTAATTTTGGAAATTACAGATGTTTTAATTGAAATGCAGATATCTGAAATTGAAAAGAGATATATCTAACTGAAATCCAGATATTGGTATTTGAAATACAGACATCTCTATTTTCGATCATAATATAGCTGCATTTCAATTAGAGATACCTACATGTCAAATACAGATATCTGCATTTTAGAGATATTTCCAATCAAGCTGAATTCTGGGTATTTGCATTTAAAATACAGTTTTTTTTTTTTATTTGGGTTTTACGGCCCTTTCAAGAATATTTCACTTATATCGAGCCGATCGTTCATCAAAGGTGGGCGAAAACTGGAGAACCCGGAGAAAAAACCACCTGACCATCCGTAAGCAGAACTTGGCTTTCCCACTTGTGACCCGAGCGAGGCTCGAACCACAGCGGTGAGAAACCTAATGGATTAAGAGTCAACTCTCTTATCCACTAGACTACGGGGGCCCGCTTAAAATACAGGTATCTCTAATTGTAATGCGTATATCTGTATTTGAAATGAGATATCCGAATTTCTAAAATGCATATATCTGTATTTCAATTAGAGATATCTGCATTTCAATAAGAGATATCTGTATTTAGGATTGACTTAGAGGTATCACTAGTCACTCCACTTATGGGAAACTGATACCTCCCTCGCCGATTTTTACATGCGCATCATTCACCGATTACAAATACCAATGTGACGGACGACGCAGTTCGCCCTCTTACAGACGACACAAAGAAACTAATTAAGATTTCACAAACTAATTAAGAAACTAATTAACTCTTAAACTGCCAATCACAACTATTGTCGTCTGCTTTCTCATCTGGTTGTGATTTTAAAAGTCATTTTGCAAACAGTGTGGACCCAGATCAGACTGCTCCTCTAGGAGCAGTCTGATCTGGGTCCACACTGTTTACCTGTATGCAAAAATAGGTCTGAAAAATTTGCATGAAAATTTCAGCAGATGGCAAAAAACAGACGACATTTTCAGATGCAGGTTTTCTTGGCGTTTTTAGGATTAAGGTGCTCAAGAGTTCACATCATCATTTCTTTACAGTCAAACCCGTCGCTATAAACATTTCCATTGGTTTGGTTACAAACAACCATACATAAACTATTTGCATAGGCCGCCGTCTTTGTTGTGCCAAAAAAGCCGGCCTCGGTGGCTCAGTTGGATGCGCCGTCCGACTGGAGACAGGAAGTCGCGGGTTCAACCCCCGCCGAGGTCGGCAACATTCTTTCATGGAGACTGATCATGAAATATTTTCTACGGTCATTCTCTCCCTTCCGCTGATTCAAGAAGGGCAGTTGTCAGTTTCTGGCGAAAGAATGTGCACAATACTGGTTAACCGCTGGAGGACTAAGCCTGCCCAGTAAACGTGTGGTTAGGTAAACTGACCGCGCTCGACATGACCCCATTGGGTTGACTGGGCCGTAAAACCTCAACACAAACTTGTTGTGCCAAAAGACAGCTTGAGAATAGCCCCTTCTCTGCCCTTTTTCTGTGGTTAATAGAATCTCGGCTAGGGTAACTTTTTTTCTGAGATTTCTATAGAGCGGGATTTGCCCCGATTTCTGGTGGCCTCTCACAGTATAATGTACTGGCTGAGGTCGTGCTTCAGCAAAATAAAATAAAATAAAATAAATAAAAAATAATAATAAAATGAAGATTCCCGCAATTTTCTGCGCGATTTTCATTTTTTTCCGGACCTAAAATTATTTAAGAAGTTTTTCGTATGTTTTTCTCTAATGAAAGTAAGGCAAGTATTGATAAAAAAAATCATTTATATCACTCATCTTATCAGTGGATGTTACCAAAGACCTTGATCAGACTGCGCAGATGCATATGCCTGCATGTGCTGATCTAGAACTTTGCTGGTCAGATGTTTCTTGGACATCACATTATACTTCATTTAAGTATTTTTGTTTTTGCAAAAGTCCTGACCCGCCCATTTAAATTACGTTTATCTGCTGCAAAGACCCAGATCAAACTACAGTATAACCTCAATGGCTCGAACACGGATGGCTCGTTTACCGTGGATGATTCGAACTCTTTTTTCAGTCCCTACACAATTCTTCCAATAACTCAAGAAAACAAATATTTAGGGATTTTTTCTTATTTTATCATGGAATTGTATGTTGTGTGTACTCATTAGAATCGCACTCAACATACAATCATTGTGTAGAAAATCGAAAAGATTTCTCTAAATTATCGCTATTTGCTTCCTGAACTGGTGCCATAATTAACCCTCAGTGGCTCGAACTACCCATGTCTCGAACAAATTTCCATGGTCCCAAAGATGTTCGAGCCATTGAGGTTCGACTGTGTATGGCTGCTCATTATACTGAGCTATCAAACATCTTTGATACCCCATTCCACTTGAGATTATAAATAAACAGTAATTTAGAGTGAAAAATAAATAAAGTAAGTGGCTTGGTGTGAAACGGTAAATAGATAAAGTGGACTGGGTTATTTCGGGGTTGTTTGCGGTGGTTAGGTGTGTTTCTTTTACGAAAGCACCGTCGCGCCATGTACATCATTAATTCTATCAAATTGTTATTCTAAATACAGGAGGTTTTCTTGGACTTTCAAAACTTGACTTTGGCGTGAACTTGAAGATCATAGTTTAAAGATGGTTTAAAATGCACACAATGGAAGCTGAATCAAAACAATTTGACAAAAATAACCGTTTCATGAGATTTATCATTGCTTCGAGGCACGTACATTCTTCCATACAGAGGCTGGCAGGTTTAGGTCACATATGATCTTATAAGACTTCGTCTAAAAACGTGTGTACCATTCAAAAAAAAAAAAAAAACACGTGATATAGCCATCTTGTAATAGAGCCGGTAAAAAATCATTTTTATCTACAAACCTGCTCCTTGAGAAGTCGATATCATTTCTAAAGCTCACAACTCAGTAGAAGCCATGACCTCAATCCAAAGAAATTAATCGCAACGTCAGAAAACGTACTTTCAGGGTCTGTACGCCCTAGTGAAGATTCAAATCAGCCTGCGCATCCGCGCAGTCCGATCAGAATCTTCACTGGGCGCATTTTGGATAGCCAAGGATGCAAAGTTTCTTCATGCGGTCAACGAAGACTCTGATCAGCTTGCGCGGGTGCGCAGGCTGATCTGAGTCTTCGTTGGACGCACATATCAGAAGGTACGTTTTCTCACGTTGCGGTCCATATGGTGACAGCACACGTGTCACTTTCTCTAACGAGTAAAAATATCTACACAGTTCGCTATTTATATTACCGTAGTTTACCGTAACTATTCGGATGGACAGACCTAAGCAAACATTGCAGACCAAGATCAGACGCCGCAGAACGCAGCCTCTGATTGGGATCTACACTGTTAGCCAATCAACCAGCAGCGCTTAGGCACATCGACATGTAGTTTAATCAATGGAACTGATCACATCTAAGATAAAGACGCTAATGAGCGGTAGGCAAATACGGCAGGTGAAAAAAAAAAATCTAGAGCTATACACTACCGTATTAGTCAATTTTATGAAGTCCACATATTATGAGTAATTGAATTTCATAGTAAGACTAGTATAAGCCGGTCCCCCACCCCATTCCCCTCCCCTCATATGTGGCGTTGTGTTCCTCATCTCTCCTTCTTATGGAGCCTCGGGCCGAGCTTCGTAACTGTGGTATTTTCTGGGTATAAACCCCTCGCTATTGGCAGTTTTCGTCACTTTACAATAACTTTTATACATCCGGTTTTCGAACATATAGCAGCAAAATATAAATTAACTTTTGGCCCGCTGGTTAAAAAACTTCAACAGACGCCATTGTGAAACATTTTTCTCAAAGTAAATAGGATTAAACGCTTCATGCAAATTGATTCCTTAGGAAGCCACTTCCATGACTGCAAAACCCTATTTTTTGAGAAACTCAAAATAAATGTATAAATTAGTCGTCTGCTGAATTTGCCCCGAGACTTCTGTAAGATATCAGGTCCATCGATTCTTTTTTTTTTTTTTTTTTTTTTTGACAAGTTGGCTTTCCATGAATTATTGGCTATTCAACTATGCATTGATTTGCTAAACAGTTTCGTCTTCTATCCAATCCACCGCTTTGAGATCGAAAATTAAGTGTACGATCTTCCGCGAATACATAGCTGTGAGCAGACTGGCTCCAGTCTCCGGTGCCTAAATATCTATTCTTATAATCCTGTTTGATAATGCGCTAAAATAAAAACAAAATAATATAACTATAAAGGCTGGTCTCTCTAGTGACCAAACATTATAGTCATGATGTTATTTTGGTTCAAGTCGTATTCGTACTATCGCGTTTACACAACTGTCAGATCAGCATCCATCTCGAATTTGGTGAATGTCAACATGAATGTTGACATTCACCAAATTCGAGATGGATGCAATTTCAGTTGCGTGTTTGAACTCGTGCGCTTACACAGCTGTAAGATCAACAGTCACACGTGTACGTGTAACATTGTGTACTATATAATAATATAACAAATCATCACAGTTCGAATACTTACCTGAATGTTTACTTTACAGCCTTGTATTCGCCATAGTTCGAAGTTCGATACTCAGCTGAATGTTGACCTCTACAGCTTTGTATTCGCAACAGTTTGAAGGTCAAAACACAGCTGAATGTGAATCTCAAAGCTTTGTATTCCCCATAGTTCGAAGTTCGATATTCAGCTGAATGTAGACTTTACAGTAGCCTAGCCACTATGCGTTAAAATGAATAATATGGATACAAAATCATCTATTTGCATTAAAATGTACAGTATAATGGTTTTATAGCTAGTCTACACTCCTTTCTCAATTTTAACAAACTTAGCCAAGGTATGTATTGGAGACTCTACCAAACAAGACTTGCCATTGCTAACAAGTTTATAACCTATACTAAACAAAAATGATCAGACTTTTATTGTCAGACCAGCAGCTACACATGTAGTCTAACTTTACAGCTCTGTGTCTTCGCCATAGTTCGAAATTCGATACTCAGCTGAACAGTGATCTCATAGCTTTGTATTCGCCACAGTTCGAGACTCAGATGATGTTTGACCTCATTGCTTTGTATTCACAACTTTATATTCGCCATATAGTTCACATAGCAGCATGTTGATCTTGCAGCTTTGTATTCGCCATAGTCCGAAGTTCCGACACTTAGCTAAATGCTGACCTTCCGGCTCTGTATTCGCCATAGTTCAAAGTTCCGATACTTAGCTGCGTGTTGACCTAACAGCTCTTTATTCGCCATAATTTGAAGTTATATACACACCCGAATGTGGACTGTTTAGCTTTGTAATCAACATAGTTCAAACACACAGCTGAAAGTTGATCTGTCAGCTTTGTATTCTCATAGTTCGAATTTCGATACTCAGCTAAATGTTAATCTTACAGCTCTGTATTCGCCATAGTCCGAAGTTCGAGACTAAGCTAAATAATGATCTCAAAGCTTTATATTCGCCACAGTTTGAAGTTCGATACTCAGCTAAGAGTTGATCTTACAGCTCTGTATTCGCCACAGATCAAAGTTCGATACTAAGCTGAATGTTGATCCCAAAATTTTGTATTTATCATAGTTCGAAGCTCGATACTCAACTGAATGTTGGTCTTACAACTTTGCATCCGCCACAGCTCGGCGTTCGATACTTTGCTGTTAGTTGACTTTACAGCTCTGTATTCGCAATAGTTCGAATACACAACTGATGTTGATCTTGTTCATCTTACTGTCTTATATTCGCCATAATTCAAAATTCCATACTCAGCTGAATGTTGGTCTTTCATCTATGTATTCTCCAGAGTTCGAAGTCCGACACTCCGCTAAATGCTGATCTTACAGCTCTGTATTCATCATAGTTCGAAGTTCGATACTCAGCTGAATGTTGACCTTACAGCTTTATATTCGCCTAGTTCGAATACACAACTGAATATTGACCTCTCAACTTTTTATCCGCAATAGTTCAAATACACAACTGAATGTTGGTACCATAGTTTTGTATTAGCCAGAACTCCGATTCGCATGCAGCTGACCTGAATGTGCAGTCAGTCGGTTATTCGTACAGACAACTCTCGTTATCTCGACTTCGCTTATCTCGAATAACCGCTTATCTCGAAGTGAAAATCTGGTCCCGGTTTAAACATGAAAATCTAACAACAGGTAATAAAATATTGTGGAAATGAGGAAATTCACCTCTTTTCCACAATATTTTCAATATAACTCTACAAAAAGTAACTTCAGGAGAAAAATTACACATTCATTTGTGAAATGTTGTTATTCAATTTATTTTTTCTCCTCAATTCTGCAAATCTGATATGTCGAAGTGTGGATATCTTGGAGGATTCCAGAGAGTCCCTAGAACACCGAGATAACGATAGTCGACTGTATTTGGCATTGTTCGAATACAAAGCTGAATGACGATCGCACAGCTTAGAATTCGCCAGTGCGAAACACAGCTGAATATTTAACTTAAATGTTTCTCACAGCTGAATGTTAATCCTAGCGCTGTGCATTTGCAAATGTTCGAATACATAGCTGAATGTCGATCCCACTGTTGCGGATTGGCAAGAACACGAGTACTTGTTCTCACTAAATCACAGTCAGCTATTTATCAAACCGCATAACTTTTGAAATAAGCCCGGCTTATCGCATCCTAGTGAACATAAAACGTCACAACAACGTCCTTACAACGTCGCTGCACGTCTTGGCACGTTGCAGCGACGTTATAACAATGTTGTGGCGACGTTGTGTGTTTGCTGGCATGCGTCCTCTGTGAGTGTGCATATGTCACACATAAGAATACATAACAGATATGTTACATATACGTATAGTTACACGCATACGTAAAACTCTGAACGCAAATGTCACATATGGCAATGTTAATGTGTTACGTTTGCGTTCAACTGTACGCATATGTAACACCGGGCAATGTAAATGCGTTACGTTTACAGGTGTGATGTGCTACTTGACTGGATTTACAACTTTCCTATTCCTGACAAAACCATTTTGGGGAGAAATAAGAAAGCTATTCAAACAGGCTATCCTTATTATCTATTTGAAGCTGTCCGTTTTAACCCTTGTCCTGCCGAATAAATTAAGACGCAACGCCCACTTCTAATGTTTAGCCAGTCAGATTACTTTATCCGGATTTTTGCTATAAATTCACATACTTAATGGCAAACAGTGCAGATCCAGATCAGTTGGCTTCTGAAGAAGCCAACTGATCTGGGTCAACACTGTTTGCAAAGGCAGGGTATATCCAGGTTCAGCAGGACAATGGTTAATGCTAGCCTACATTGTGAATAAAAAGTTCGGTGTTAACATTTATAGACCTAAGCATGTAGTCTATTTCTTTGGGCAGTCGAATCATATCAAAATGCCAAGCTTTATTTTCTGTTAATTATAATAATAGTTTAACATGTCGTCTGCTGCAGTTGCAGTTGGCACTTTAATGGCCTAAATGTTCTCGGCTCGAAAAGTCAAACTGACCTAGTCAGAGGCTTATAATAGGCCTCTGACCTAGTACACTGGGACTTGTTAGAAAGATTAACCCTTAAAACGACATATTTAACGCTTAGCACTCTGGGAAAAATTTCAGCAGAAGACATATTGAAAAACTCTATTTTTTCCCAGACAGCATGTTGTGACAGCAGAAAACAGGTTTTATGCAAGTTGTCCACTTTGGGGACTTTGCATAAAGTATCAAAGTCTATTTTATGGAGCAAAAAATAAGCAAAATATCATCAATTTTTCGTCTGCAAAATTTGCCCAGAGTGGTCTGGTGGTAAACTTTAAATACTAGCACTTCAGCATATGGTATTTTTTAAATATGTTTTACTTATTTTCCATGAAAAAAATGACTTGACATTATATGTGACTGGACGTTCTATTTGCCTAATACGACAAACCCTAATACGACAAACCCTAATATCTCATACATTGTAACCTGACCAAGAAATATATCACACATATACCGTCCACCAATTTCGTGGTCAGCGTATAAGAAGTTAAGTTTAATACCTATTTTGTTAATCCCAGATCAAAACTGTTGATCTAAACAATGACAGAGTTCAACCTCTAGCTTTTAAATATTTAACCTTTACCTCTCTCTGGGATAAATCAGCAGACGACAAATAGATCATAGTTCCCTTATATTTCCGCGACATACAGAATTTCCCCAGTTTGCATTAAATGTCAAAATCTGTTTTCTGGGAAAAACAGGAAAAACATTTCAATATGTTGCCTCATAGCAACAGATAAGGCACTTTTTTCATCCGAAAAATGCTGATATCTTTCTTATTTCTCAATAAAAACATATGTTGTGGGTACTCATTAGAAGCGCCTCGGTAAGGCGCTTCTAATGAGTACCCACAACATATGTATTCGTCGAGATATAAGAAAAATATTATGTGGATACCCCCTCTTATCTGTAGCTATGTTGCCTGCTGAAATTTTTACCCAGAGTGCTAAACGTTAAACAAGAGAGAGAGAAAAAGAAAGAAAACCTTCCTTACCCTAAATATCAAGACTCCTTAATTCCTTACCCTACTTGTCTTGAAATTTGAAAAGGTCAATTTACTACCCTTTGATGTGTTTATAAGGATATTAGTGTAGACCCTGATCAGACGCGTCTGCTCTGGGTCTACACTGTTTGTTAAAGCGAGTCCAAATACTTAGGGTAATTATAAGAAAATATAGATGACGGAAATTGCTATGGTCATATAGAAGATCAATTGTCCCTTTTATATTTGTTTACTCGATGTTGACAAGCAGAAGACATAGCTATTTGTTATTACAATATAATCTTTGTCCAAATCTGCCATAGCCCCGTTAAGACCTTTTCAATAGCACCAGCCGGCCTCGGTGGCTCAGTTGGATGCGCCGTCCGACTGGAGACCAGGAGGTCACGGGTTCAACCCCCGCCGAGGTCGGCAACATTCTTTCGTGGAGATTAATCATGAAATATTTTCTACGGTCATTCTCTCCCTTCCGCTGATTCAAGAAGGGCAGTTGTCAGTTTGTGGCGAAAGAATGTGCACAAGACTGGTTAACCGCTCTGAGGACTAAGCCTGCCCAGTAAACGTGTTGCTAGGTAAACTGATCGCGCTCGACATGACCCCATTGGGTTGACTGGGCCGTAAAACCTCAACACAAATAAAAATTTCAATAGCACCAGATAAGACACTTTTTTGGGCGGGGGTGGAGGGGTAGCATGGGAGCTCGTCCGAGATAGGACTTCATTTCGCCAAAAATGCCCTCGCGTCATCATAAATGATGAATTCCTTGAAAATGGGAAGTGTTACGACCTAGTACTCCTACATTCGACTATCTGCCTTGGCAGGTAAATATCTCTGACAACTGCGTCAGAGTCGATTCTTTGGCTCAGTGGTTAGAGCATTCGAATTTTACCCGGACAGACCAGGTTCGAACCCCACGATCGGCGGGACAATTTTTCGGCAATGCTTCATTCCTTTGTTTCATGTCGGAAAGTTTCTTTATATTCCTATCGCCAATGCGATTCTAACAAGACTATAATACAACATGTAAACCCTGATTATAAGAAAAGGTGCCTTCCGAAATGTGAGCATTAGCGCCGTCTGATCAGTCACTGCTCTTTGCATAATGAAACGTTGGAGTGCCCAGAGAAGTCTGGCCCCGAGGTTATAAAAACTTTTTTCATGCTCAACTCAGCTCAGCACGAAATTTTCTGCTAATAATATGAAAATGCCAACAATGGCATTTTCATATTTATTAGCAGAGAAAATTTCATGCTCAGCTATGTTTCGCATGGAAGAATTCGCAGTTGTTAGTAATTTGAGATTTATAAGCAGGACAGATTTCATGCACAGCTGAGCTGAGCATGAAAAAAGTTTTATAACCTCGGGACCTGGTCAGAGTCTTCGCAGGGCACTCTGTGAGTGGCCAAGGATCCAAAGCGTCTTCAGGCGGATAGCAAAGACTCTGATCAGCATGCGCGGGTGCACATGCTGACCTGAGTCTTCTTTGAGAGCACGTGCAGTCTTGTAGGGAATGCTGTGTCCCGGCTCATAATGTGTTGTAATACCCGGTACCTGCTCGAAAATCTGAGAGAAACGGTACTTTTCTTTAAAGTCGGTTGATACAATTAGACTTTAAAATTAGAGTGTCGAAAAAAGAAAAAAATGATGTAGCGGCTACACATATAGAGTTCACTTTCAGGGTAGGGCCATTCAAAATGGGTTTAATTTTTCCAAAAGGGGTCACTCAAAAAAGGATATTTTCTGGGGTGATATGATACTGCAATAAGATAAAAAGAAAGAAAGCCCCTTTTGATCCATTTTTGGGTGACGTGAATAGAGGTGACAGTAATACATTACTTCTGAATAACAAAAAAAAAGTATTGCTGCAATCCCTTATAAGAATTGGCAAAATATGCAAACTATATGTGTCTCTTAATATATATATATATATATATATATATATATATATATATATATATATATATATATATATATATATATATATATATATATGTGTGTGTGTGTGTGTGTGTGTGTGTGTGTGTATGTGTGTGTGTGTTCCCCTGCTCTAGGTACCAGAACACCATAATTTGGGCTGAAACATACTCCCTTCTGAGGCCTCTAAAACGCAGTTCCCTTTTGACCTTGAGATTTGAATGGCAGCATCGGTACAGAGTCAAGGCCGAAGCAGAACGAACTTGAAAACGGTACGGGGAAAGGCCGGAGGTATTTTTGTTAACAAATATCGAAGCAAGCACTATATATACATATTGTACAGTGTCAATACACGGCGCTATCGCTTTACTGAATACACACAAAAACTGCATAGATAGATAATTACACATACTGACAGCAGCATGTTTATTGGTATAGACCCTATATATATATATTGTAAAATTAGCAAAGTGAAGGTCGTTAGGTGGGTGTGTTCCCGGTCTCTTAATTCATTGGTTATTATCCATAAAAGAATCGAAACACAAAGTCCATTGTATGCGCTCTAAATCGGGCTTCCCCAAACACGTGCACTTATCTGTAAGGGGTTTTCCCAGGTGTTACTATTGCTGATTAGTTGCCTTACACGCGGCATATCTCGGCCTGGAAAAAACGCGACCGTAAACATACTTTAAATAGATGAACTATTATCTATTTTTGAAAATAAATTACAATATAACACTTACCTCACCCTCTCCCATTATTATTAATTTCCGCTTTTCTGTTTATGGACACTGAATACGACCTAGCTGGCTGGCAACTGAAAATAAATGGAAGCACATTATTGGCTCACCACGTAAAGAGGCTCGATACAGGTTTTTGAATCATTTATTGGACTTTCTTTCTCTCACGGGTTATAAACGTTTTGCACAAGAGTTTGTATCTTTGGGAAAGAAAAAAAAAAAAAAACAGTCGCGGGTTTGGTCCGATCGAGTCTTAATTAGGCTTATCAGACTGACTCGATGAAAACAAATAAACTGTCATTATTTTATTTACTGACTTACTTATTATTCAAGTTTTGCAAATTACCAAAACTTAAACTTGCCGACGAACATTTCCTGAATTTTCTGCGACAACCTGTAAAACGTATTCCAAGGACTAAATCATGAAATGTCTTGGGTATTCAGTAATGCGAACAAAAGCCATTAGGAAAACGCTTTATGCGTTACGTTGATATGACATTGTATCAACGTTGCGTTCCCGCTAGGAACAAGTTGTGTTCATCAGGCAATAATGAGATGTACTACAGACCGTCGTCTGTCAGGGCGTGAGCGTGTAGCGTCAGCACAATAAGACATCGTCATGCAACACCTGCGTAACATATTACAGCTCGCCTCCAAGAAAGCGCGAGAGATGCCAGACAGATATACCCCTAGAATAGGCAGTCAAACGGTTAGACGAAGTTTACGTGAATTAGGGCTGACGGCAAGATGTCCATGACAGGACGACGTTTAGACGGTTGAAAGTCGTATTACCCGTGTTAGATTGTTTCAGGAACCAATGTGGTGTTGGTCAAGTAGATCTTTGGACAGAGGTGACGTTATGGTATGGGCCGGTATCACATGGGCCGGTATCACACCATATAGTGGTTGACAGCTCGACAGCAGTTTGCAGCATTACACTGAGGGGTGCTCGAATCTCGTTTTCAAACTATTCTACGCCAACCAGTGAAGACATGGGCCGCCACATACGAAAACGTCTTCGGGCATATGCTGACAGCGAAGGTCAAGGTCACAAAGTGGCCAAGATCAGCCTAAGCGTCCGCGGCAGTCTGATCAGGGCCTTCACTGTCCGCTAAAAGCCTCATTGGTTACTCAGAATATATGAATGGAGAGCAAAGGCTCGATGATACTTTGCGCATGCGCAGGATGCTCTGATTCTGCGCGTTTTGCTAACGTTCGAAGACACACTTTCGTTTGACACGGGACAAAACGCGTCCACAGTGTATCAGATTAACAGAAGAAAATCTAGGCCAAACAACGTTCACGCCTTGCCTAGGCCTGGGAGCGCCCCCAAAACAAGGTTTAACCCCTTCAGCCTCGAGAATGAAAAGGTTAACCCCTAACAATTTTGCTGTATTCATTTGGAAACGATCACTGATTGAGTTAGAATACCTGCACTCCCCTTGCACACCTTTATAGGCTATAGTATATCTGTTTAAATAGTAAATGTATATTTATAAGGTTACAATCAAAAGGTCAATGCGACAGGTCAGTTTGGCCATCCACGTGTATTTGTCGTTAGAATGCAAATACAGTCGACTCTCGATATTTCGAAGTCTAAGGGACTCTCTGAAATACATCGAGATATCCGTACATCGACATATCAGATTTGCAGAATTGAGGAAACAATACATCAAACAAATACAATTCACAAATAAATATGTAATTTGACTCCTGAAGTAAGAGATATATTGAAAATATTGTGGAAAAGAGGAGAAATTGCTCCTGGGAGCAATTTCTCCTCTTTTCCACAATATTTTGTTACCTGTTATTAGATTTCTGTGTTAAAACAGGGACCAGATTTTCACTTCGAAATAAGCGATTATTCGAGATAAGCGAAGTCGAGATAACGAGAGTCGACTATAAATAAACATTGCTATTTTATTGTATTCCAAAATGTTAGTATATTAAATCGTATATTTCGTTTTTTTTTCGGTAAAATACATTCATACTAAAAAAAGAAAAAATCGAAATGTATTTGACAAAAACAACAACGAAACAAAAATACAATGCTCATGATATATACGTTCGAAGTGTATTTGAAATTAGAAGGAATGCTGATTGTGTTGATTTAAAATACAATATGTCTTTCCTGTCAGGAAAAATAGAAATTTTTCAAAGTAAGTCAGTCTTTCAGGGCAAGAACGATAGAATGTCGTCCACTACAAGGGCGCTGTAAGGGTTAACAAAAATTACAATCAGTGTGTCAATATTTTTGTCAAATATCACAGAGAGTCTTATTAACCCTGGTCCTGCTGAACCCGGATATGACCCGTCTTATGAAACATTGTAGATCCAGATTGGTTCTGAAGAAGCCAACTGATCTGGATTTACACTGTTTGTCGTTAAGTATGTGAATTTGTATCAAGAACCTGGATCTAATAATCTGATTGGCTGAAAAATGGAAGTGGGTGTGGTATCTTAATTTATTCAGCATGACAAGTGAACCGCAACGTCTAAAAACGTACCTTCTTGCCCGAGGTTATAAAACTTTTTTTCATGCTCAACTCAGCTGAGCATGAAATTTTCTCTGCTAATAAATATGAAAATGCCAACAATAGTTCCTGTTCAGCTCAGCTGTGTTCAGCAAGAAAGAATTTGGCATTGTTAGTAATTTGACATTTATTAGCATGAAAAATTTCATGCTCAGTTGAGTTGAGCATGAAAAAAGTTTTATAACCTCGGGGCCAGACATGTGCGCTCAACGAAATCTCAAATCAGCCAGCTCAGCTATGTTTAGCAAGAAAGAATTTGGCATTGTTAGTAATTTGAGATTTATTAGCATGAAAACAAATCATGCTCGGTTGAGTTGAGCATGAAAAAAGTTTTATAACCTCGGAGCCGGACATGTGCGCCCAACGAAATCTCAAATCAGCCTGCACATATGCGCAGTCCGATTAAAGTTTTCGTTGTCCATACGAAGAAACTTTGCGAATGCGCAGGCTAATCTGAATCTTATTTAGGAGCATGTGTCCGAATGTGTGTTGTCCGACATTGTGGCTCAAATGGTGTTTCACGGTTGATTTAACATTTATGGGGAGATATGTGGAGCTAACTTTGTCAACATTATTTTATGCCTGCAAACAAAGAGTATACCTTAACCCTTGTCCTGCTGAACCCGGATATACCCTGCCTTTGCGAACAGTGTAGATCCAAATCAGTTGGCTTCTGATCTGGATTTGCACTGTTTGGCATTCAGTATGTGAATTTCAAATCAACAACCTGGATCAAGTAATCTGATTGGCTGAAAAATAGAAGTGGGCATGGCATCTTAATTCGTTCAGCATGACAAGGGTTAAAAGGAAAGAACTTGCTACAGTCAATTGCCCGGCTAAGTTAAAAATCTGATTGACTGATTGATTGATTGATTGACAGTGAGCTGTTGTTAGCCCCCGCCGCCGCCGCCACCCCGCCCCCCCCCCCCCCCAAAAAAAAAAATAAATAAATAAATAAATAAATAAATAAAAAAAAAATTAAAAGTCAGTCGTTTTTTGGCTATTGACAGTTGACTGTAAACGGCCACTTTAACGTTTTTGGCTATTTACTGTAAATAGTCACTCTGTGTATAAACTTTAAATTAAAAAAAAATCAAACTGTTCTCTATGAATTATGCTTTAAAATGAGACCGCGACAGAATGTGAAAAGGAATCTTCGAGGCTGTGCAGATGGCGAAACCGATGTTAATGAGCTGGGATTCGAACTTGCGACACCTGTATCTGCAGTCGGATCCGCTATGGAGCCCGGTTAGACCAGCGCATGTGCACCCGCAAGTACGCCATCTAGAGTCTAAGGAGAAATAATGAAAGTTAGTTTTTTTGCAGCTACTTTGCAGAGTTGTCCAACTTATTAACTTTACCTTTGTCACACTCAAGTCTTATTCAGCTATAAAAAAATTTTGACATTTTTTCTTATCTTCCCAGAAAACAGCATTTGACATTTCATGCAAATTGTCTCCACTCGAAACAATTTGCATGAAATGTCAAACCTTTTTACTTGGAAAAACATGAAAAATATATCAAAATGTCATCTGTTGAAATTTTTACTCAGAGTGTATGCGTTAAAATAATGCAAAACACCCTAGCAGCTCGATTACCGAAATCGCTCTAAGTATTCTGACAGACAGGCCTGAACAAATAGCGTAGACGCTGATCAGACGCCACAGGACGTGACATCTGATCAGGGTCTATACTGCCAGTCAAGATCAGGGTCTACACTAGTTGCATTAAATATTAGGAATTTCTATAAAACATAGTAAAAAACAACCAGACACCCTGCTTTTGGAAATGGACTAGCCCAAATGGGTTATGCAAGAAGGTCCCATCCGACATAAATGGGTTATTGGTGACCGAATATTTAGACCAAATACGGTAATATTGTGCTTTTTGACCGAAAAGTATCCCATATCTTATCGCCAGTTCGTAACAAGGTGACGCAGATCAAAATACCTACTTGTCTCTTTACTTATATTGTTTTCTTTTTACATTTGGGTCGCACCATGAAAAAACGTGTCTTCGGCAAATGCGGACTGCGAAGGCCCAGATCAGCCTGCGCATTCGCGCAGTCTGATCAGGGCCTTCATTGTCCGCTAACGGGATCACCGGATATTACAGAATATATTAATAGAGAGCAAACGCCTGGATGATACTGTGCGCATGCACAGAATGATCTGAACCTGCGCTTTGTGCGCATGTACGAAGCAATATTTTGCTTGAAGCGGCCCATTTTTAATTATGGGGAAATGATACATGTTCAGTGGACATTAACAATGAAGGGGAAATGATAAATTTCAGGGAATGCAGCTTTTTCAACGTTGTTTTTGTCTCCCTTCTAAATCAAAGCACTGACAGCACTGTTACTGTCCTTTGGACATCTCTTGGAAAGACGTTTTTTGCCTGGTGTTTTATTTTAGATGAAAATATTTTGTTCTGATTGACCATTTCTTATCAGAAACCATTTGTCTTTTCTGTTTCTGTGTTTTGTTCTCAAATATTTACACTAAAATTAAATTTACGGCCAAAAGTTGGTCTGACCCATGCATTTTCTATAGTAAATTGATTTTTTGGAATTTTTGTCTAAGAAAATATTTTTTACTTTTCTTTGCTGAATTTGAATTATTGATGTTTTACAACAATATTGTGAAAATTTCAGAAAAATTGAATATGTATTACTTGTTGAAAAGCCGGCTTCAAATTACCTCATTTTTACTATGGGAAAAAGTGAAAATATTTGAATTTTTAAAAACCAATGACTAGAATAAAATGTTTTTACATAGGTAGTTACGACACATGGTTTTCCATTAAATCATGACAAAAGTTTGAAAATTTACTTCTTCTGTGTAAAGCGTTAAGCAAAAAACGACTTTCTGAAAGATGTCGAAAGCACAGCAGATCGTTTGTCTCTGAGTGTAACGTAAAGTCAGCTGTTCTACACATTGCTGTAAATATAGGCCTACTAAACAGCAAAACAAACGGATTAAAGAAAATGGTAGAGGGTATTTGAGAAAAAAAAAAAAAAAAAAAAAAAAAAAAAATCCCGGGCTCAAAATGAGAGAAAATCGCCAAAAAGAGTCTAGTTTCCTTCTATTTCAGTGTAGCTGCGTCAAGTAAAAAATATCTAAAACTGAATATCTAACCATCATGGTACGTCTTTTTTCCGATGTAACGCGTAACAAAATGCAAGTATGATTTCAACTTAAAATAAGTTGTTTTGCAGAATGTATCAGGTAAATTTTTCAAATTTGAAACACAAAATGCGTCCGTGATTCCGCATAACGTGATTACATTTTAAGTGACATTATTGACGTCATTTCGTGATTATGTGTCATGAAATTTTGAAGCTGTTCTGTAACGCGTGCCAAAAATTAGTTGATAGCCAACTTTGACCAGAAAATACGCTAATGTATTAATATTAGGTAAATTTTTAATTATGGGAATAAAAAATACATTTTTGCTCAAAATGATCAAAACGCGCAGTTTTTGTTGTCAACACAAAAGTTATTCGATTTTTTCTTTGATTAGGTAATTTGTCACACTTTTAGTTTTTACGCTTTAGGCATGCTCATGAAAAGTTTGTACTTAATGTTAAAATGAATCCGATGAATAAATATTTTTTTAAAAATACATTTTGTCTCTTATCTTCCGCAATGTTTTTATTTTATAAGAAAATGCATTATAACAAAACTTATTAATGTTTTTGTTTGATTAGGGAATTTGTCACAAAACGTGCGTCATTTTAATGTAAAACGATAAATATCATAAACCAACGTCATACACAGCAAAGTACCTGTCATACATGCGTTATGATCCTTGACGATGATTTTATACTGTTTCATTTAACCCTTACCTTCCTGTGATTTAGGCAAACTTTGCAGACCATGATCAGACGCCGCGTTCTGTGACGTCTGATATGCGTCTTCACTGTTTGCCAATGTCCCATCCAGGTTTTACAGATAACCCTCTTTACAGGGCACTCTGACGTCACAGTGACAAGAATAGCGCGGCTATAAATAACCGTAACCTGGACTTTGTACAGTCGTGGGCTGGGTGGCCTAGTGGTTAGCGCACTCGACTTTTAAGCGGGATATCGTGGGTTCGAATCTCGCTCGGGTCGAGACAATTTTCAGACCATTAGTACGCATAGCTCATACTCGACGTGCCCTGGGTTGAGTATAAAGTGGACGGGGCGGCGCTTGGTGACAGACAGCGGCATTAAGTGTGCATGGGTGATCCATGAAAACAAGGCTGTACAAATACATCTACATCATAGCAATCGCCGCTGCCTCTATGTGCCTCGGGTGCCTGGTAGCGTTAAAAATCCGCACAACAACAACAAAAATTTGGACAGTCGCGGTTTGATTTCATTGGTCAATGATAATCTCGTTGACAAGAAATGTAAGGAAAGTTTGGTGTATGTATAGTTGTAAACAATCAATCGAAGAAAGAATATACTCTAAAAGGAGTTTCAACATTTTGAGATCTTCAAACATCAGCCGAAAATACAAAAGCATGGACACACAGAAAGATATTTAAAACTTGAGCCCGGAGCGGATCGAGAGAGGGGACTCAAAATTTCATTATCATGGGGAATATAAATTTTGGATACCGTAGTTGCCATAGATATTCGCACATCTTACTTTTTATCGTCCATTTTATTACCTGTGGATGTGTCTTAATAACCCTTGTCCTGCTGAATAAATTAAGATGCCACGCCCACTTCTAATTTAAAGCCAATCAGATTACTTGATCCGGATTGTTGCTATAAATTCACAATGGCAAACAATGCAGATCCAGATCAGTTGGCTTCTTCAGTAGATCTGGATCTACACTGTTTGCAAAGGCAGGGTATATCCGGGTTCAGCAGGACATGGGTTAAATTGCTGGATGCGATGCAAACAGTGTAGACTCTGATCTGGGCCTACACTGTTTGCGTAAGCCTGTCTATCTGAAAACTTAGAGTAAGTACGATAATTTAATCAGATCAAATCCCTCAGAAATTTAACCTCCCCCCCCCCTCCCCATTGTTAAATCATCCTTGATCCTTGATCCGCCCCTCTGAGAAGCTTATATGCTTTACTGTATTTAGTAATTAATAATTAGCCATGACACATTAATCTTCACGGTGTGTGGAAGTTTAATAATTAATAGATGGAAGTGCATGGAAATTAAGGACGCATGTTGAAGTTTAATGGAAGTGCATGGAAATTAACGGAGGAAGTGTGTGAAAGTTCATAATTAATATAACGGAAGTGTGTTGAAATTAATGAACGAACTGTGTGGAAGTTTTATAATTAATGCGTGGAAGTGTGCGGAAATTATTGGATAAACTGTATGGAAGTTAAATAACGGATGAACGTGCGTGGAAATCAATGGATGAAGTGTCACCGTAAAGTTTAATAATTAATGAATGCAAGCGTGTGGACGTTAATGGTTAAAGTGTGTGAAGTTTAATAATTGATGGATGCAAGTGTATGGGAATTAATAATTGAAGTATATGGAAGTTTAATAATTGATTTATGCAAGTGTGTGGAAATTAATGGATGAAGTATGAAGAAGTTTAATAATTAATGGATGGAAGTGTGTGGAAAATGGATGAAGTGTGTAGAAGTTTGATAATTAAGGGATGGAAGTCTGTGGAAATTAATGCATGAAGTATGTGGAAGTTTAATAATTAATGAATGCAGATGTGTAGACATAAATGGTTTAGGTGTATGGAAGTTTTATAATTAATGGATGCAAGTGTGAGGAAATTAATGATTTAAGTGTGTGAAAGTTTAATAATTAATTGATGCAAGTGTGTGGAAATTTATGGATGAAGTATGATGAAGTTTAATAATTAACAGACGGCAGTGTATGGAAAATGGATGAAGTGCGCGGAAGTTTGATATTTAATGGGTGGAAGTGTGTGCAAATTGATGCATGAAGTGTGTGGAAGTTTAATAATTAACGAATGCAAGTGTGTAGACATTAAAGGCTAAAGCGTGTCGAAGCTTGATAATTAATGAATGCAAGTGTGAGGAATTTAATGGTTTAAGTGTGTGGAAGTTTTATAATTAATGGACGCAAGTGTGTGGGAATTAATGGATGAAGTATGTGGGTTCGATAATTAATGGATGGAAGTGTGTTGGAAATTGATGAAGTTTGCGGAAGTTTAATAATCAATGGTTGGAAGTATGTGGAAATTAATGGGGTAAGTATGTAGAAGTTAAATAATTACTGAACGGATGGAACTGTGTGTAAACTTAATGCATGACGTGTGCGGAAGCTGAATAATTAATGTATGGAAGTTAAATATCAGATTAGTTTGGTTTATCCGTAGTTTGCGATAAAAGCAGTTGAAATGTAAAAAAAAAAAAAAAAAAAAAATATATATATATATATATATATATATATATATATATATATATATATATATATATATATATATATACATCAGTAAACACTCTTTTATTAGTTTGAAATAAGCAGTATTGAGTTATCAGTGTTTGGGTCAACTGTATTTCCTATTTCGGAAGGCGTGACACACTTAGTCGGTTATTGACCCGGCATTGTGAATTTTAGTACGACGATGTATGTCATTCGGTGATAAGAAATGTTCAATGTTTTGTCGCAATAATTGGCTTCATTCGTTAATTTTCGGAATTTACTGCTGTTTGCTAACGTAAGCGGTAGGCCAAGGGGAAACTGCCGCCGAAGAAGTAAACAGAACAGAACAGAATTTATTTAGACTTAAGCATGAACAAACTCATCGTCTAAAAACGTAATTTACCATACAATAAATAAACAGGTGGTCTCGCTAAGGGCCTGAGCATGCGAAATGAAAGAGATTCGTCGCAAAGTTAGAATTAAGAGCCTTTATTCCCGCGATGTGGTTTATCTGTACATTAAACATACCTTTCCAGAGAATCAGTTTATAGGTCAAGGTTTATACAAGGCGCAAGTACGTGTTTCATCAAAACGTATGCCCTTGTCATTATTATTAAATGTCCCGGATGGACTAGCTTTATTGTCTCTAGAGAAAAGTTCTTATATATTAATTATTTTTACCTTTATACAACACTCTGGACAAATTCAGCAGACGACAAAATGTTGATAGTTTTCTTATTTTTCCAAAGAAAATAAGCTTTGACATTTTATGCACATAGTCTTCTCGGTCATGTAAAGTGTCTCCTGAGGGTTGCATAAATGTCAAAGCCTATTTTCTGGGGGGAAATAAGAAAACTATTTCAAATTGTCGTCCCATGCTAAGCGTTAATGTAGTGAAGGGGTCAATGACAGACGAAATGTGTTTGTTCTCTGGATGACACGACTGTGTGAGGTGATTCGCTATTTGATGTCATCGGAGAGGGTTGATTCTAAATATATACGGATCGTATCATGCAAAAATGTACTTTCGGGGCACATGCGGATAGCAAAGGCCCAGAGATAAACCTGTGCACCTGCGCAGTATGTGAGGGCCCAGTTGCTCAAAACTAATGATGCCGTTAGTTAAGGTATCGTTAAAGCTATGATCATTAAATATGGCATATAGGTTAATATATTCGCTGAAAAATATGAGTAGCTTTTGCATTTGCCTTTGTGATTTGTTGCAGAATAAAATTACTGTCCATTGCCTATATATGCGCGCTGTGTTAGAATAAGAAGTAAAACGCGAGAACAATATTTATTGCTATATAATAAAAGGGTTATTGCACTGATGTTGGAGAATATTGTTCATCGTTGGGATATCTACCGCTCGCAAGCTCGCATCCTTCGATATCCCAACTCGGGACAATATTCACCAATATCAGTGCAATAATCCTATGTTATCCAATGGTTCTGAAGTCCCTGATCACACTGCGCAGGCTGATCTGGGCCTTCGCTATCCGCATGATGCCCGAAGACACGATTTCGCATGTCGCAGCCGAAAGAAGCTGCTCAATCACTAGATCAGTTTACCCAGATCAATTGTATTTACAGGGAATGGATGGGTTAATACCTGAAAGACAATTTGGGTTTTACGTCACTTTCAGCAATCCTTTAGTCCTGTCGTCGCGACTGTGTCTGGACGTGGCAGGGTGCTCAATGCTCATTTTTAGAATGCCGCCTCACTGAAATATCACGTCATAGAAACATAACATGATTTCCACCCAGTCTTAGTTTCCTTAATTCCAAGCGAAATAGCAGCTGGTGTCATTTTAAACCCCGCCATACGATAGTGGCGGGGTATTATAGTATCACATTGGCTGTCCGTGTGTCCGTCCATCCGTCTGTCGTACGTTTGTCCGTCCGTATTTTCGTTTCCGGACGATAACTTGAGTAAAAATCAATGGATTTTCACCAAACTCAGTGTGCATTAATATTATAGAGATATGGTTTGGCATTGTTAATGGGCAACTTTCGTCAATTTTTGGCAGAGTTATCTGCCCGCCATATGTCCGTATTTTCATTTCCAGATGACAACAAGTAAATATCAATGGATTTTCACCAAAGCGCTTAAGGTCGTTTTTATCAGCACCTGCCGCAGAACTCGAAATCGGGATCACTCGATTCATTAGAACGTTCACTTGCACAACTTTGAACGTAATGATAATGAAAAGAAGAAAGAACAGCAAGAAACATAAAGCGCCTGTTTGTTGTAGGCCCATCATGCAATAAGCATAAGATAAGTGTCAGTCAGACAGGCTTACTCTATTTCAAGGTTTGTTTGTTAGAGTGAAAAAGCTATTTTAATCTGAATGCCGATCTTAATGAACGCATCCAAGGGAGGTGCATAAAACGACCCGGTCAGAACGGAAAAATCTTTATACATTCTCTTCATTTAACCCTTGAGATGCCACTCCCACTTATAATTTTCAGCCAATGAGATTACTTGATCATGATTGTTGCTATTAATTTACATACTTAATGGCAAACAGTGCAGATCCAGATCAGTTGGCTTCTTGAGAAGCCAACTGATCTGGATCTACACTGTTTGCAAAGGTAGGGTATATCTGGATTCAGCAGGACAAGGGTTAAGAAC